>JARPMJ010005570.1:0-61512 GCA_033366665.1 Phoxinus dragarum | reverse complement strand
GAAAAATAAGTGCATATACTCTCAGTTTATTACATTCTCTTGAAAGCAAAAGCAGAGCAGCTATGTTCGTACTACTTGCATGTTGCGACCTTTGTAATATTCTAAATCTGGCTAAATATTTGTCCAGAGTCTTTATATAAGCTTTGATGTCCATGCCACACATCCTCAAGCAACTTGCTTTTTGACCATCAGGAGAAATAAAAGCGGGGTGTTTTGCTTTACTTCTCATGTTTGGCTTGCAAAGTTTGGCCCTATTTTGTCCACGCGTCAGGGTGCAGTGAAGTAGGTCACGATTCCACCATAAAAAGAGAATCTCTTGGTGGTTATTAAGGTAATAAGAAAGAAAACGTGTTTTGAGTGGGCGTTTTAAGTTTACAGGGAACATGGTGTTGTCCATGTGGAAAACTAAAGTCCAATTTAAGAATAAGAACTTGGTTTCATCAAACTGAAAGACAGTTTAATGAAACCAAGAAGCTGTAGAATGTCTGTAGATGAAACCACAAAATTAAGTAAAATTAGGATTTCTTTGTGTGCATTTGAAAGGCCTGTCAGCAAGTTGTCCTGTGATGTAATGCATCTTTTGATTTCTTTTACTGGACAAAAACTGAGACAGTAAGTCATGTTGTGGCGCTGAGCATCGTGGAGACACTCACCAGATTTACAGACAAGACGAGCAGTGAAAAACAAACTGTTCCTGAAACACCAGGGGATTTCAATTCTTTAAGTCACTTTTTGGAAGATTTCCCTCCCATCCATTCCATTTCTTTTCCTGTCCAACATTTCAATGGCTTTGATCATGGAATTGGAAGCAGAAGATGTGGAGCGCATTGTCGAGAGAGCCAGCAATGGAGGCTGCTTCTGGTTAAACAGAGGGATTAAACCTTGCAATCTTGTTTGGTGCACACAGTCTGTTATTCAGTTCGTATTCGCATTTGAGGATGATAGTCTGTCGCTCTCACCAAGTTTCAAAGCCATGTAATGGGCACTATCCGTGAATAGGGTACATAATAGGGTTGAAACTCTTAGAAAGTATTTAACAAATCAGTGAGAAGAGGTGCCTAACCTTCATAAAATGCCATTCTTCCACCTCAAGAGGTCAAAAAAAGCTTATATGAGCTTTTTTTATTTTATTATTATTATTATATAAAGCCCTGTTACTGAAATGTGGGACGTCTAAAACACTTAAAACCAAAGTTTTCTGGTTTACTGTGTTATTTTCAAGCAGTAAACAGTAGATTAACATTAATATAATGGGTTACACTTTATTTCGATAGTCTACTTTAGTCATTCTACTAACTATAAGTAACTTTTCAACTACATGTCAACTAACTCTCATTAGAGTATTAGTAGACTGCAGTAGACTGTTAGGTTATGGTTAGGTGTTAAGGTTCAGGTTAGTAGAATAGGTTGACGTGTAGTTGCAAAGTTACTTATAGTCAGAATTTCTGTTGGGGTACCAACAAAATAAAGTGTTAGCCAATATTAAGCAGACAGTCTTCTCTAATGAGAGTTAGTTGACATGTAGCTGCAAAGTTACTTATAGTTAGTAGAATGTCTAAAGTGGCCTATCAAAATAAAGTGTTACCATATAATGTCACTATTGCAATATTGGTCTTTGTGGATGCACTTTATTTCCATAGTCTACTTTAGACACTCTATTAACTAAGTAACTTGTCTATAAGTAACTACATGTCAACTAACTCTCATTAGAGCATTAGTAGACTCTTAGTAGAGTGTTCGGGTTAGTAGAATAAGTTGGCACGTAGCTGCAATAGTTATTTATAATCAGTAGTAGGTCTGTTTAGGGAGCATATAAATAAATTGTTAGCAGATTTTAAGCAGTCTACCAATTCACTAATAAGAGTTAGTTGACATGTAGTTGCAAAGTTACTTATTGGGTCACACTTTAAATTAGGGTCCAATTCTCACTATTAACTAACTATTATCTATGACTTTTGCCTCAATAAACTCCTAATTACTGCTTATTAATAGTTAGTAAGGTGGTTGTTAAGTTTAGGTATTGGGTAGGATTGAGGGATGTAGAATATGGTCATGCAGAATAAGGCATTAATATGTGCTTTTTATAATAAACAGCCAATATCATAGTAATATACATTTAAATAAGTAATTAATAGTGAGAACTGGACCCAAACTAAAGTGTTACCACTTATAGTTAGTAGAATGTCTAGAGTGGGCCATAAAATAAAAGTTATTTTTATAAATAGACATATTGTCACAAATAGTCCAAAGATGAAGGCAGGTTAATAAAAACAGTGACAAGGTTTTGACAAGGACAAATGAGGAGGGCACAAGGAAGAACTTAAATACACAATGGTGATGAACTAAATGACAAACAGCTGTGTTGATTGAGTTGGTGTCCATGGAAACAGATGGATGTCAGGAAACTAAGGGAAACATGTGACTGAAGATAAACAAACTAAAAGTCCATGAAAATGAATTTAACAGAACAGAACTGTGACGCATATGATATACAATCAATTAGATAAATTAATATGATTTGAAAATGTAACCATAAAATGTATAACATATGATCATATTTCTTTTATTGTTCTTTTATTATGATAACTTGAATAACATTTTTGTAATGGGGGAAAATTGTTATAACAGGGTTGCAGAATGTGGGACACAGCAAAGTATTATGAATGATTTTACTAAAATGACTTAATTTAATCAATTTGCACCTTATACATGAAAAGTACCCTTTATTTTTACAAAAGCGAATCTGTTGTCTTCTAATCTGAATCATTTCCCTAATTCCTCTGTGCTGTCAGTGCACATTGAAACAGTCGATTTGGAGGAGGACGTGTTTCCTGCAGGGACGACTTGTCTATGAAACACCCTCTAATGAGGAGCGCTAGTGTCGCTGTGTGTGTGTGTAACCACGGTGACAGTCTTCCTGGTCCATTTTCGAGACAGATTCCACTGGCTGCTGTCACAGACATGTCTCATACAGCCCCCTCATGCTTTAGCCCTTTTCATTCGGTGCAAAGTCAATACAGGAGAAGATCCAGAAGACCTTGAGGTCCTCCCGGACCATAATGTGCACTGCTGATCTGGCATATGGCAGCTCAGTGGGTTTATTGTGTGCTACAGCAGGGAGCTCTCCCAATCTTCCTCCATTAAACAGCAGAAACGGATAACCTTCACCTGAACCCACTCGGGATATCAATATCAAGGTGCAGTCGGATCTTCGTCTCCATTGCTTGAGAGAATGATGTACCTGCTAATGCATTCCTCGAAAATCCCTCACCATTATTCATAGTCATCTCAGCTGTGTGATCTCATAAACTGATGACACAGACAACAGAGCCTGCGTAAGATTTTATCCACACATCCGTTTCTACTTGTTAAATGTATGCTCTGCATTTTTGTCATTAAAAACGTTTTGTACATATCAGTAGCTGAATAAAAGCTGTTTTATTTTACATTGGAGAGAGTCACCTCATGAGGGCATTTTGAGATCACATGACCAGTAGAATACTACTTTTTAAAATTGTATCTCTGTAAAGTCCCTTAGTCAATTTTGCTCGCAGAATAATATAACTCTTTCCCCATCAGTGTTTGAAAAAGTTGACAACCACCACCAGCATTTTTTATAATTTTCACGAAACCTTCATGACGCAGAATATTTTGCTGTATGGAAATCTGAACATGCAATAGGCTATCAAAAGAAAGAACAGAGCCTCTGCTTTTAAACAAAAAATGGAGGGATCGGAGACGTCATGACAAATGGGGTCTCACTTGGGAGCCCCAATCACCCCAAACCCCAGTTTTAGAAAAATACCCAATGGAATTGGCGAGTGGAATTTGTATGCCGAGCCACTCCCCTACAAACGGGTATATAAGAGGGTGGTACACATACACTCATCCAGGTTTATACCGAGGGCCTCTGCCCTTCAGTGGTGGTTCAGGATTCTGGCAGGAGGGACATAACTTCTCTGTTCCCTCCATCAGGGAATGAGGGTTACATCAGTAACCAAGACATTCCCTATCTGTCAGTCAAGTTTGACGTTATGTCGAAAAGACTGACACATGGTGTCCCATGGAAAGCGCCACAACCACTGAACTGTGTTACAGGGGATGGAAATGCAGATGCAGATGCTGGCAAGAGGTAGCATGCCTTTTTGGCAACTGCTCTCCTTAAGTCGTAACCTACCCAGTGCCCCACCTAAGCCCAGAATGTTAGTCCTCCATGCCAATGGGATGAAAGGGACAGGGCCTTTGAATGACATACCGTTGAATATGACTGACAGATAGGGAACTCATTTAATTCTAGCTTCATGCATTGTTTTATCAACACTTGAATGTGTGCAAGTTTCATTTTTTTATTTTTTTTATTAAAAACTAGCTACAACATCGCTTTTATCACGTGTTTCTGCTCCTTTTTTGCCTGTGTTGTGATTCCGAGATTCTCTACTCTTTCAGAAGTTGTGTAATAGCGCCCACCTACCATATAACAGTGAAAACACGGAAAGCCGGAAAATTCCATCAATGGCAGGGAAGCATAAGACAGGTCAAAGTATACGGGTGTGCCAAAAGGTGAATTGCTACAACAGAAACTAACCCCTAACCCCTAACCCTATCCCACACCCTGACAGACAGCTATCGCGACCAATGATGAAGATCTTTCTCTATGCCCATTGCTCCAACCTGCAGATACCTACACATGGGAAGTGTTGTCTCATAAATGACGGGAAATGCTGTCAATGGAAGAGTTAATCATGTCTCTCTGCGAAAAGTGAGTGGCTTTTCATTTGCTAATGTTTGTGTTTGCTTGATGCTGCATCCACACCACTAGGTGATAGTATGTGTCCAAGACAACTGTCAGTACAACTAAAAATACAGAGAACACCTTTAATAAAAAGCTGATTTTTGTCAAAACAGGCTTAAAGGTTTGCATGCATGTTTAAGACTGGGTTTTATAGAGTTTTTAATAAAGTTTAAGTTTTCAGAAAGCTGAACAACAGTTTTCATAACAGTGCCAGACTGCGCCCTTTACTAGTCCACTTTGTTTTCTTTCTGGTCCTGTAAATGTCATTTGTAAATCATGTTGCCCAGAGATCCTGTTCTTGACTCTTGAAGGACTCCAGCCAAAACCTTCCTATAAAGTCATTTTTTCTTGTGGGGTGAGCCACTGTAAAATCATAATTCCTTCAACAAAGTTAAAGCAAAACAGATTTGCCATGGAAAATACACTGTTGAGGTATAACCCCTCATGAGAGTTTTAAAAATGTGTGGTGATGTAATTTTTTTTGCTTCATATGCAAATATCTATCCACCAAAACAGGGATTTGTGTGTCAGCTGAAAGGCATGGCAGTAAATCACACTGGTTTTGAGGTGTAAAATATGTTACTGTGGTGTATGACGCAGAACCTGATTTTTATTAAGTGCAACATGTGTCTGGATCAACATCTTTGTTGATCCTGGAACAACATTCCAATTAACCAATCAGATTTGAGGGACACGTTTAGAGTTTATGTCAAGTTTCGGCTTACAACCAGATTAGGTGCTGCTATCAGTGTTATTCACCTATTATTTCCCTCTCTGATTTTAGGGATAATTTATGGGTAGGGTTAGATTTAGGGGTATAGGATATTCCATTTTCAGACAGGAATGTTGTTCCAAGATCAATAAAATATGTTGACCCAGGAACACGTCTAACTCGGCACAAACAAGATGTGCAGTGTACGAGCTTTTCAGATGTTGCTCATCAATGGACTCAACAGATTTATTGTTTCCTTGAAGGAATAGTTCATCTAAAAGATTCATGTCATCATTCTACAGTGTGCAGTGCCCATGATAAAAAAAGGAAGTCTTTAAAAACAATTTAAAACACGTGCACTATATGCTTTTGATTTCATTTAGTTTATTTAAGATTTAAGTTTATTTTGAAACTAAATGAATTGACTCTAAAAACGTCATGTGGTGTAACCATCAAATACAAAGTAATAACATGTTTTCCTTACACATTGAATACATGTGAGTGTACACATCTCAACACGTTTTAAAATATCTTTGCTAAGATTTATTTTATTTTATTTTTTACAAATTTTCATTTCATTTGAAGTAGATAAACACCAATATTACAATATAAATAATACATTATAAATTAATTATTTAAAAATATAATAACAGTGTGATAGTGATTTTGATGGACATAGATTTTTCAAACATTGTTAAAGGTGCATTAAACAACTATTCATGTTAAAAATACCAGTTTTCTAACCCATACATGCTTAAACAATTGCCTGATCGGCTGAATGAGCCCTTCTCTGATCACTGAGATTGTCTCTATAATCCTGTAAAGTAAAATAAATAAGAGGAATTCGGGCCGGAATTTTAGACTGGGCGTGACGTAATGCGCGTTCACGGCACGCACACATAGCTATGTCTGGCAGGTTTGTGTATTCGCCGGCATTCTCCGTAGAAGATGGATTGTAAGAGACCTGCTTGTAGTTCATTTCAAACACCAACGCAAACTCCACGTAAGATAAAAAAAAAAAAAAACTTTTGTCTAGTGCGTGCACATCTCTGGCTGCAGTTTCGCTTGCCGCCAGAGGTGGCATAGTTCTGCAAAAGCTCAGAATATTGCGCTATGCACCTTTAATAACAGTGAAGCCGTTTTTTTTGTTTTTTTTGCCCAAAAAAATTACAACAATAAATCATGAACAATTACAACAATAAATACTTTTATTTTTCTTCTACGTATAATATCAGGAAAGTTGTATCACCATGAAATATTTGACTTTATGCCCTCGAAAAGTTTGAGCTTAAGAGCCTCATTAATTTTTATTCTAAGAGAGCAGCATGAACATTCTTCATAACATCTTCTTTTGTTTTCCACAGAAGAAATGCTGTAGCACGACCTGAGGGTCAATACAAGATGACAGAATTTTCATTCTGAGTTCATTCACATGAACTTTGCCTTGTGTCTTGTCAGTACTTTTGAGGGCTTGTATGCCTTTAAGTGTATGTTCATGTAAGCATGTGTCTGTTCAGCAGCAGCCATTTAGCCCAGCAGGTCACGTGACATGTGAGTTTGTGCGGAAGGAGTTTCAGGAGGATAGGGTAGAGAGGGAGCGGAGGAACAAATGTGAAACACACGTCCTGGCGGGACACACTGGCTCGGCCGTGGTTCGTTTAAGAGCCAGCAGTGACGGCAACATAGATCCAACTCTCTTTTACAGCCACTAAACAGTAACAAGTCCCTCTACTGCTAACCTATGCCAACTCTATCCCTATCCATGCAGTCTCAGATTAAAACCAAAGGCTAAGTAACACAGCATATCTGTCCTACATTTCCCAGATCCACATGAGGGAATCATATGACACATATGGTGGAATTGGCCGGATGCACCGGAACAAGAGAGGAATTCAAACAGTGTGATACATGCATTACGACATGTTGTTGCACATGTGGTGTGTGATAATATCATTGGTCATAATGTAAATGAAGTTGCTCATATGTCTCAGCTCTCAGGGACTTTCATGGCTGGTTGTGTTTAGACTGTAGGTTGTGTCTAAAGCCAGCTGCTGTATGTATCTGTTGGTTTATGTATCTAAAGGTTGTGTTTAGCTGCAGTATGCATCTATTGGTTTTTCCCTTCAGGCTCTATTACATGAAATTTGCTGACTCGTCTTTTTTGTCCACAGTGGGCAGTAAATAGGTATAGCAATAGTCTATTGTTGCCTGACAAGATTGTGTTTGTAAATGAAATTAAAACAGGTGTTCTGTGTTGCATTTGCTGTTTGTATTGCTTAAATTAAATTTTGAACTTAAAATTTAATTTATAGAAATAAATATATATAATTATTTAATTAATTTTTTTATTATACTGTTTGTATCTCTAAATTTGTCAAGTTTAGAATAAATTTTTTTTAAATGTTTTTGAATGAAGTCACTTATGCTCACAAGACTGCATAATCAAAAATTCAGTAAAAACTGTAATATTGTTGAATATTATTTCAATTTAAAATAACTGATTTCTATTTTAATATATTTTAAAATGTAATGTATTCCTGTGATGGCAAAGCTGAATTTTCAACATCATTATTCCCAGTGTCTCATAATCCTTCAGAAGTCATTCTAATATGCTAATAACAACTATGATATTTATATATAGTGCTAGTTATCCAATAGCTTAGTTTTTTCACAGAGGTATTGCAATTCTTAAAATGCTTAGAGAAAATATTCCATTCGCAGATTGCCTCCAATGGTGTTAGACAAGAATTAATATACATGACCATCTGCTTCCACATTTACTCTTTTGCAACTTCTTTTAGTTCAGTGAACCAAAACTCATGTAGCCTTTCCTCATCTGACCTCATCATGCAAGTTCAAATGACAAAACTCTCAACTATTCCCAAGATATGACCTTCCCCATAAGTATAAATTATACTTTTACAGGTTTAACATCGTATTTGGCCTTTATATGGTGTACTACTCAAATTTGAAATGCAGTTATCCTTAGCATGTATACTCAATGCACTTATTCTGGATGCCCAGCTACAAGAAAGTTGCAAGCATGATAGCTTGACCCATCTGGCTAAACAATGAAGCTGGAATGTAGAGGTTCAATTAAACCATCGTCTCCCTTAACCACAGTGACAACCTCAATCTTTTACCTCGGTCAGAGAAGCATGAGAAATAGACGCGGTCCCCCTCAGAAACCCTCTCTTCTGCTCTGCACTTACAATCCCACAATCTGAGGTCTCTGCAATTATGTCATAAAGTTAACCACTGCTGACTTTTGCTAACTGAGCTTATAGTTTAACAGTGTGCTGTTTTTTTAACAGTCTTATCTGATTCAAAATGCTTCCCAAAACTGTTTTCCATAAACAAATATTTGTAGGTAAATTGTTTGTTTTTATACATTTCTCTCGTGAATGCAATGCAAATACAAGTTAATTACTCCATATGATATAGCCTAAATGTGTTTTCTAAAAATGGTATGTGTTAGGTATAAAACTTATGATTTCATATTTTCACTTGATGGCTTTTGGCATTGGGATACACAAGTTGATCTGTTATTGATCCCTTGATAATGTCTAATTTTATAAAGGATAATAGCCAAAATGAAAATAATAATAAATATAGCTGCACCAGCCATTAAGTGGCCAAGCACAAAGAAGGCACAACAAGTCACGCAAACAATTAAAAGGCATATCAATTAAAGACATAGTAAGATGATTTTTTGGCGAAATGGCTTAAAAAGTGTAAGGTGACAATGACACATGCAAAGTTTGGCATCAATTTGCCAAAACATTGCAGAGATACAGCCTCATTTCAGTATTATGCCATCAAATTCGGTTCCCGCCTCCTTCCTAAAACATCTAACTGTGATACAAAGTCATAAGCAAAAATAGCTATTTTTATATATCTCCTGAACACTAGGTGGCCCTGTGCCGAAACTGAGCATGTACCCTCAGTACCTGTTGTCATAACACTAACCAAGTTTTTTTTCAGTATATGCTAAAGCATATTCTAGAAAGTTTCAGAGTTATAGCCTCATGTCCATTTTGGTGTGCACTTCCTCAAATTCGTTCGATTATTTGGAAATTCGTTAAAAGTTATTTGAGAACGGTTTGACGAATCAACTTGAATTCCATATATTTTTGTTGGCATGATATGAAGATGATCTGGTTCAATTTTCGTGAAAATCTGAGCAACTGCCTAGTTGGAGTTTATTTTTATTTTTATTCCAAATGGCGGAACAATTTCTGAAAGGAAAATTAGGTCATAAGGTGCAATAAGTGCAAATTTGGACAGTTGGTGGTGCTAGAGGGATTGATTTAGAGACTCCAAATGTGCAATGGTGACAGTTCCAAATTTCCTCTATCGGTGTGCTAAACTTTGTAACGTTCCCGCAAGCAGTTCTATGGGCTTCCATAGACAAGTGGTGGAACAAGGAGAGGAAGAACATTACGACATCGGTGCTTGGCGCCTAATAATAATTTGCTGATCACAAAACAACCATATATGTGGGCATGATGAGATTTAACAGCTGTTGTGTAGGGCAACATTTTCAAACTACTTTTATGGTTCTTTTTTTGCTTTTTGGATCTTGACGGTCCCAGTTTACCATCCACATTCGTTGTATGAACAAAAGCAGGATGTTCTGCTAAGCATCTGCTTTTGTTTTCCACAAAAGAAACAAAGTCAGGGTGTAAGTACAGTCTTAATATTTGATTCATATATTATCAAAGGAAAAATTATTGGAAAAAGCTATTTATACAATTACATTTCAAATGGTTATAATGTTAATGTCGGGTTGCTTTTACTCCATATAGTGCAAATGAAAAGCAATCTGTGGTGGTGGGTTCTTGCATGTTGATCATCATCAGTGTTTTCAAATAATGAAGGTAAATCATTGTACTTTTAGAGCCTTTGCCCCACAGAGGAGGTTGGAGAAGTAAAGCTGCTGACAGATAGATGGCACATGATCCATTTTCTTCCTGCGCCACAGAGATGCATTAGACATTCTTTTTCCAAGAACCCAGCATCCAATCTCACCAGGTGATTTATTTCAATAATCCACTAACTTCATAACAGAGCAGGATGCTTCTTCTCCAACTGCTGTGGTCCTGTATAACGTATGATATTAAAAATGCTAGGACAGACGCACTCATTTTTAGTATAAGAAATATGAATGGGAAAATGAGGAATGATTTCTACAAGACATCATCCAAAATCTCAACCACAAAAAGAGCATTTAGCTTTTCCATGAATGTAATCCTGTTTCCTTTACAAATGTCAATCGAAAGTACGCACCTTCTCATTCTGAAATATCTTAATTGGAAATGGGCGTCTTAATAATTTATTTTCCCTTCTAAAATGCTAAACAAGCAAAGGGGTTTGGGCTGGTTAGTTTCCGCAGTTGTCCTGCCGGTAGATGCGTACCATTAGATGAGCAGAAAAAATTATATTGATGATTTCTTAGTGTCTGATTCTCCTGAAGATATTTAACAAACTTTATATTTTTTCCCTGTCTGCTGTCTTTACTGTATCGTACACATCTCTTTAAAGTTTTATATATATTATATCGATATAGGCTAGAAAATCTCAACTGCTTGACTTTTAATTTGTTGTAAAATGTAGCTAAATTATCACCCTGCTCTTTATGTAAAATTGGATATATATGTCACGATACACACGCGGGGAAGACAGACCCAAGTGCAGTATGTCTATTTAAATGTAATCCAAAATCGTAGTATCCAGGCAGGGGTCAAAATCCAAATAAGCAGTCCAACACAATAAACAAAACAAGAACAGACATCAGAAGTGTAGTGACAAACCATAAGGACTCCGTGACAAACACTAGAACAGACAGGGTATATATACACACACAAGTGCTAAACGAGGTGACGAGAAACAGCTGAACACAATGAACAATCAGTGACAGACAGGATGATGGGAATTGTAGTGAGAATGACTAGACACCGTGAAAACTGAGGACCTCTAGTGGATACCCAGGGAAACACAAACCAGACACTGTGACAATATATAAGTCCAAAAATGTGT
This sequence comes from Phoxinus dragarum, assembly GCA_033366665.1. Classification (NCBI taxonomy): domain Eukaryota; kingdom Metazoa; phylum Chordata; class Actinopteri; order Cypriniformes; family Leuciscidae; genus Phoxinus; species Phoxinus dragarum. The sequence goes on along the minus strand of JARPMJ010005570.1, from coordinate 49,969 downwards.
CCAACTTCATTCGCATACATACATGCATATCTCAACGGCTTGATTGCTTGTATTGTCACAAAATCCAAACTATATAATTGGCCACCTCTAATCTGCTAAAGACTACTCTTAAGGCATGAAGTTATTGGGATATGATTGAAACAATGTGTATTGTGAAAAGTGCTATACAAATAAATTCTACCTTTGTGCATATGGTTTGTAGGTAAACCATATATAAATAATAGTAATGTTTTATAATAATAAATACTAATAAAATAATAATAATTTATTATTATTATTATTAGTAATAGTAGTAGTACTTAGTAGTATTGACTATTATTTTCTGTCAGTTACATGACTGGTCATGTGATAGCAGCATGGCGGTGCCCATGAGGGGGCGACCAGTTAGAATAAAACATTTTTTTTGTTTTGTTTTTTTGCTATGATTGGCCTCTCATGTGAGTGAACAATGATTTATTTTTTTGTGTAAAACTTTAGCAACTTTAGTTGCAAATATCCAAATAATACAATAGGCCTATTTAATTTTATTTCCTTATAGCCTATACCCTCATATTCTTCATTGAGCTTAAAAAACTTTTTAAACAACAACAACAAAACTTCCTACTCTTAAGTGTGAGTATCACAATTTGCTCATGTTTACCACCCGAGTGCACCACACGAACGATAAAACTGGAGTTCCAAGTCAACGTTGATGAGAAGAACGATCACTGGTGGATGGTGGTCTTATGTTGTCATGAGAGGATCTGCATTCACGCTCACCGTGGACTGTGGAGGAGGAGAGGGGGCTGGAAAGGGAGGGTGAGAATGAGAGCCTATCTTCCCCGGTGCACTTTGCAGTCAGTCAGAAAGGGGAGGGGGGAAGGAGGGGGTAGCGTTCGCTGCTGGATCGCTTATCTGAGATCTCAAAGTCCGCCTTTCGCCCGTGCGCTCTCCCCTCTCCGCGGACCTGCCATGGATGTTACTCCTGGATGTGCATTCTTCATTATTTTCCTTCACTTTCAGCACGCAGATACTCTTTACATCGCCAACAGTATAGGTACGTGGAAAGGTTTTAATTTGTCAGTATTGATCACGGTTACTTTATGCAGGAGATACGGATCCGTTCGGGTGTCCAGCTGTATGAAGCAGCAACTCATGTTTCAGCAACTTGCACTTTTATAGAGATGAACGAGTTTTAAGAATAATTTTACTGTAAGCGACGGTTTCCTTGCATTTGAGTAGATCTGGAACTTTTCGTGGCTTCTAAATTGAAAGATCTATAACTTTTGTTAGAGTAAAAAGAACGTTATAACACAATATGCATCTTATTATAGCCTATTTACGATTACGCGTTGATCGTGAAACTCAAAGGAAACGCAAAAATCCATGCGACCTGTCAATAATGTAAAACAGCTGATGGATAGTGTCTCCTGCTTGAAATAACTGTCGCAAAATGCCGACATTACTGTCAAGATGAGTATACAGAAGAGTAAATTAGACCGAAAGAGCCATGCACATTACTTTACTGTCAAATTAGATCAGCCAAATCATATTATAGTGTTTATTTTGCTGTAAGCTGCTCTTTCCTAGTGAAGTGAAGGACACTTATGCATAGGATGCATAAACAGAGCAGCCAAATGTGTTGCTGCCTCTCTCATCAGCATGAAAGGAATGCATGACACATTGTAAGGGACAATGGGATAAGATTTGTATGCCCCTTATTCTAAAAAACTACACAGGTTTTGTCAAATAGGTAATAGTTTTCAGCTGCACATTAGAAAAGTGACGAGTAGCCTATTTTTTTATGCTAAAAAGCTGTTTTTTTGTGTGTGTTGTTTTTGCATGTCTGAATTAATTTCATGACAGCTGTACTGTCAAAGAAAATCTATTCAGCTCTAAAAAAAAAATATGCATTTCGGAGAATTGCAAATTTACCGTTTTTCCCCTGTGGGGTAAAAGCTGTTCCACCGACTGAACTAGTGATCTGAATTTAGGAATACTAATATTTCTCTTTGAAATTCCTAAAGTGAGGACTAAATTACTTTAACTAATCTGAGTGAGTCCATAAAACAAGTTTTTTTAAGGTTTTTAAATCATCTCATGACTGATTTATGGTTGTCATAGAATAATGTGCAGCACCCTGCAATCCAAATGTGTTGTTATTATTATTATCCTTGTTCAAATAACTAATGTTCATACTTTTAATTAAAATCCAAATTGATCAGGCATTTACTCAACCTGCCTGTTGATAGGACTAACAAGGGGCAACATATATTGTTGATCCTGGAACAACATTACTGTCCGAAAATGTAATCCTAAATATATCCTCACCCCTAAATCTAAACTTACACATAAATTGTCCCCAAACTCAGAGGGAAATGACAGGTGAATAACACTGATGTAGAAGCATTTAACCCTGGTTGTTAGCTTAAACTTGACATAAACTGTAAACTTGTCCCTCAAATCTGATTGGTTGATTGAAATGTTCTTCCAGGACATTCCAACTTACCAATTCTCCTCAATGCAATTTGTTTTCATAGATTTTTTATTGTTATTTACCCTCTGGTTTGACCAGAAAATGTTACATATGTTTTTTTTTTTTTAGAATAGTTTTTTCATCGGAATGGTACGAAAGTTGGTAAAGTTTTTGGCACTTGCTATGTGAACTTACAAAAAAATAATGGACATGATTCGAAGAGATTAAATGGTCCTGAAAAAAATAGTCACACTTGTGCTCCTCATGGTCAAAAATGGTTGCAATTGAGATGAATGGGAGACGAATTTCACCTAGTGAAAACATTTGGTACTGCGGCCAAATAAAATCTTACCGAAAGCAAATTTTTTGTAGCCTGGCTAACGCCAGACCCAATTCTCGTTGAGACTTGCGTCTGGGAACCACATGTTCATTTTCTCGTATTTGAGGCGTGGTTTACGAATGCCCGGCGCCGTTTATTGGGTGCTAAGAATGTCTATCAAATGCGCCTGTACGTAGCTCATAGCCTATCGTTTCCATTATACCAGATGAAGTATGTAGAGCGAAAGAAATTAGACAAGGAAGAAGACGATGGGTAAGATATTTTTGTGTAAACAATGACGTTCAGCGACTATTGCCGTTTGTGCAAGATAAACATGAGGGTCGAAGGTATATATGGATATAAACAAACTGCTTAGTTGTGTCGCATAGTGTGTCTTGTGTCTTGCTGCTCCCTCCCCGCTCTGTGATTGGTTCCCTAGATGAGGCGAAAATCTGGTCCATGGTATCCAGACTGCCTTTCAGCGTGAATAAAATCGCGCTGCGCAAAGGCAGTATGGGGAAACCCAGGCTAATTTTTTTGAGATATCAGGCTCAAATTTTGAACACAACTTGTTTAGATTTATGGCATTGATTTTCTCACAGTTTTAGAGTAAAACATGTTTTTGAAAATAAATATTTCATTTAAAATTTAAAATAGTATTTTTGCACATTTTTTATAACAATAAATGTAAAATTCTGTAACTTTTTTAAAGTTTACTTTTCAATACATCTTTGAAAGCATTCAAGATTTACAACAGTTTAAGTTGTTAAGTTGGAAATAAAATGTTCAGGTCTATGCTCAAAAAGTGAATAAATGGATTATAAATACAGCGTAAATATAACTCAGTACCATGCAATCCCCTAAAAATACAAAATAATAAATAAAAAACATTATCAAACTAAAATATAGTACATTTATTTCAATAAAAAAAAAAAAAAAAATGACCGACACACGAAGAGGGTTAAAAATATTTACACCTGAAACTTTAAGATGTTATTATAAATAAGCTTTTGCCATGTGTTTGGATAGCTGTGTAAGTATTGCTGTTGATTTCGAGATTGTTTGAGTTTGACAGTTGTTAAGCTTCTGCTGTGAAATCTATTGACTTTGTGTTTGCGTGCCGTGCACATTTGAATGTTTGTACCTGTGTGCGTGCCCCTGACAGATTCCCTGCAGCATGTCCTGAGGGAGTACGGGCTAGTGAGGCCGGTGAGCGTGGATGCAGACGGACGCTTCCTCTCCCACGCCATCTCTGCCAGCCGGTTGAGTGGGCAGGGGTCCCACCGGCGCAAGAGGAGGCAGGCCGACCAGCAAGGAGAGGCCGAAGAGGAGCAGGACCACCTGAGGCAAAAGGAGACACTCTTTTATAACGTCACTGTTTTCGGACAGGAGTTTCACCTTCGCCTCAGGCTAAATTCCAGGCTCGTGGCCCCGGGAGCAAAGGTGGAGTGGCTTGAGGACGATAACCAAACGCACTCTGAGCCCTTGTTGCCCAGTGACTGTTTATATGTGGGTTATGTGACCAATGTGCAGGATACATCAGTGGCTATCAGCAACTGCGATGGCCTGGTAAGTTCTTTGCTCTATCGTATAAAGCATTTGCTGCATGATGTTCATCTAGTAGGGTAATGACATGATGCCCACTTTTTAAAATATAAAAAATACAATAAATTTTCATTTTTTTAATTTTTTTATCAGTATATATATATATATATATATATTTTTTTTTTTTAAATAACTTGTAATGTAATTTATTATGATGCTAAGCTGAATTTATCAGCACCATTACTCCAGTCTCCAGTGTCATATTATCTTTCAGAAATGTATCTAATATGCTGATTTACTGCTCAAAAAACATCTATTATTATTTTTCAATGTTAAAAACAGTTGTGCTGCTCAATATTTTTGTGGAAACCGTAAATACCCGTCCCCCCCCCCCCCCCCTTTCCTGTCTTTTTTGATCAATTTAATGCATCATTGGTGAATACCAAGGAAAATACTTTTTTTCTTCTTCTTCTTCTTACTTACCCCAACATTTCAATGCTAGTTTATCACAGTTTTCATGTGGTGCTCAAATATTTTTGAGCACCAAATCAGCATATTAAAATTATTTTTGAAGGATCATGTGACAATTAAGACTGGAGTAATGGCTATTATTTTTAATCAAATAAATCCAGCCTTGGTGAGCATAAGGGACATATTGTGAATTATTTTATGAATATATTTAATTGAGATCATCTTAAAATAACAATTAAGGATTTTTTTGTATTACTTGATTGCACGACATGCCATTTTTAGAGTAATTATATGTTTTATTGAAAATTAGTTTATCAAAGTTTATCAAAATCAATTTCTAAGACTTGCCACGTGTTTTAAACAAGACATTTTTTTTTAACAATACATTTTATGGCATTTGCTCATGTAGAAATAGAGCACATTGCTTTTCAGTGAGGGCTGCAAAGGTAATGATTCAGATCAGTTGTATACTGTCTTAACCGCTGTTATCTGTTGAGGAGGCTATTTAGCGACTTGCTATTGGATGTCCGCCAGAGGTCCTTCCTGCCGGGTTTCTGTGCGTGCCTGAGCGCTGACTGGCATGGTTAATTCTACTGAAAAAAGGCTGCCAGTCGCAGCTTATTGACATCACAAGAGTGTTCTGTACATTGTTTTTATATACATCTCTTTACAGAGGGACGACCTCAAGTATTTGCTACCATTTTCCACCATCATACAGTTCTCCTCACAAATCGCCCTTGAAAAGCTATTCGGCCTTGGCTGTTGTCCATGAATTAGAGATCGACATAGATATTATTCATGTGTTTATATCTTGGATGAAATTGGAAGGAATTACCATACGCTTTGGTGGTTTGAATGTGGTAAAGAAGAAGTGATTCTTTATTCAAGCGCAGTTCAGCTGGATTCTTAAAGGCTAACATGCGTGCCTCGCATTTAAAAACACAAAATGACTGTCCTAAATGGATTTACATCCACATTTGTGATTAGTTTGGCCCATTGGCCATTTATGATTTGGAAGTGTGCTGACAAGCACCACATTTGTCTAATTTAGACTTCACAATGGGCTACTACCCCAAGGCTAAGGGAAGTGTTGGGCCATTAAATCTTTTGAGTGCAATTTTTTATTTAGTAGTCAAAAAGAGATGAGAACACAAAGACAGTGTTGAAAAATGAACAGTGTTGTTTTGGACTCCGTTTAGTACAAAGAGTTTATATTGTGTTCCACAGAAGAAGGTTATTGGTTTGGAACAACATGAGAGTTATCAGTTGCTCTCCTCATTTTTGGGTGAACCAACACTTTAAGGATTTTGTGGAAAACCTGAAATTACCACAAAGATGTTAGATTGAATGGAAACTGGTTTTCAGAAAAGAGGGAGCAGCTTTCTGTTGCTTTCAGTGATTGATACACTAGCCCTCCACTGTCTGTACTTGTAACTTTGTGGCGTTCCTCACGCGGAGGGTGTTACATTTCTGCGCCTGGAGCACGTGGAGTTAGTGCATGTTTGGGCAGCATCGGAAAACACTCTGGGGTGACCTCACAAGTACAAGCCCCTGCTCTTCCGTCAATTCAGGCGGAGAGGCGGGGGAACAGTAGCCCTGCAGTGAACTCGCAGACACGTACAGCACCACAGGAGAGCAGGGCCTGGCTTTTAGTCGATGTAGAGTGGATTTCTGGATTATTCCATTTGACCCACTGGGTTGTTACTCCGGAGACGGAATCTGAAGGGGAAACAGTCACCTTTTTAGATTCCTCATAAAAGAGTAAAAGGAATTTAATGTTGCATTTGGGGGAGAACTTCCTACCCTTTAGCTAAATGCAGTCTAATTCAGCAGATCCGCTTTTAAACCGGTAATTGTGTTATTCTTAGACACTTTTTTTTGCACATTCAGGGGCGAATTGACTAAAAAGTTTCGCAGTGCATGCAGTATTTCAGCACAAAAACTTTCTATACACTAAACTAAGCACTATTTGCTGGGTGCTGTTATTGTTAGAGAAATGTAGGCGCTAAACAGAATTTTATTTAAATAAGCTTTGTTTATATTCATTTTCAATCGATCATGGCATCAGTAATTCATCAAATGATGGTCAAATAATGGAGAAGACCTATATAAACAGGTGTAGCAATAGTGTCGGCCCACATCTGGTACATGTGGATTCCACACGGCCCAGACGTGGGCTGGATCTGGGCCGACACTATGTTGCTGTCTGGTGTCAAGCTCATTTTTCTCAGTTAAAAGAGTCAGTTCTTGTATCTGGATTGCAATGTTAAAGGATGCACAGTCCCAGTAAAATATGTCAGATTGCGGACATGTGTTGTATCCTACACAACCGAGTTGCAAGATGGGGCATCGTGCAAATTGTGTTTCGCAGTAAATTTGACTTTTTTGTATAAATGATTTGATCAAATCAAGTGTTAAATCCATGCAGACAGCAAATACGTGCAATTAAATGACGCTATGAGTTGGCTCCAATCTATTTGAGTGAATTCTAGTCCTCAGATTGAACAGCAAAATCTTTGTTGTACAATATCACACTCAATGACACATTCAAAGCATGTGACCTCACAACCTAACTGCTTTTGATACAGACTGCATAGTTCCATGCATATTTAATGTCTGAACCCCCCACATGCGCACGTACAAACACACACGCCTAATTCTTACATAATAGGAGTTTGTGGAAGAACAGAATTATGTAATTCCAGGGGCCAGCATGGATTTTATGGAGATTAAGGAACAACGGACATTTCTTAACCAACAGATAATCAATGATATGTACTGGTATATTCGTATTATATATTTCCAAATTCTACTTTCTTTTATTTCTTTTACTTTCTTCAATTGTGGTAGAAGAGTAAAGGGTGACCTTACTTTTGTGCGCTGGTACAAACATTTAGCAGAGGGGGTTGTTTCTGAAAATTGTATTAATTTTTGTAATATTTTCTTACCAGCCATGAAGCCGTTTTGCATAATATTCTATTAAAAATATATATTTTTGTCCTCATGACAATGGAATAATATTACAATATTTGTGGAAAAAGTCATTCTCAGCATCTCTATTAAGAATGATAACATTAATATCACATCTCAACAGTCCTTTCAAGTTTGACTTCCTCCATTTGAGAACAATAGTGTGTTCAAAAAGTAAAGAAATGCTCAAAGCTGGGTGTACACAGTGCGTTTTTATTTTTATTTTTTTTCACTCAGAAAAAACGTACTATATCTATTTAGCTAAGACAACCAACCCTGTGACGTCACGCGCTGTGGTATTGCAAGATGGCGGCGCCCTTACTCCAAAAGCTATAACAAAACATCCCTTTTTCCTTAAAATGGTTTCATTAATCACGTTTGTTTTATATTTTTTTCATCAAAGTGGAAATCAGCTTACTAAATAATATATATGTATTTCCTTACCTAGGGCCCTATAAAATCCGTTTAATTTTTTCCCAAATTCCGTTTTTTCCATTAAAATTTTTGCAAATTCCGTTTTTTCCGTTTACATTTTTGGGATTTCAGTTTTTTTTACCCTTTACTGTTATTTTAGTTGTTAATTATGTTATTTTAATGTTAATTATTAAAACATACACAAATAAAATAGGAATGACCTTATATTTATTGAGGTAAAAAACATCACATTTACTCAGTACTTTTCTGGACAAATACTGCATGATGCAACATAACACTGCAATCTAAGTACTTCAAGTAACAACAAAATAGTAATGGTTACGAGCTTAAAATGTGAATGGTTATATTAACTGGTTAAAACGCAGCTGAGCATCTAGCGCGGTCATTGGCTGTGCTGCGGCACCTGCGCGAACCTATGGCGAGGCGGCTCAGACGCGCGAACCAATCAGGCCGCTTCGCGCATATGGCTCATTCAGTCATAGAAATCAGGTTAAATCGACTGAAGCGATCCCCCGATCAGAAATGACGGGAGGGGGATTTGTGTCGCCCAGATTTGCTTCCCCCGGTCTGCATTTTCCCCAAACATAGGCTACGTTCTACTTCCACACAAAAACAGAATTTCATTCCAAATATAAAAAATTATGTGAAATTCCGCGTTAACACTAGATTCCGTGTTTAGCCAATTCCGCGATTCCGTCCGCAATTCCGTGATCGCGGAAATTATAGGGCCCTACTTACCTCTGCGCACCTTGCTTGCGCAGACATCACACGTCACCAGTTTCATGCTATGCAGAGTTAGACAGATGTCAGTCAACGAGCACCGCAGCCAAAACAGCAGCAACTTTTACAGTTCCTCCTGATCCAAAAAAACAAGCTTATGATGTGCTTGCGCCATAACTACTGTAATTTGGATGAGATGGAAACCTGTACCATTATACTCTGAGCAGTTCGTGACTCAAATTGATGTATTTCAATGGCAACTCTATCAACGCAGGTGGTACAGGTCAGTTCTCTTAAAGTTGTTTATGTTCATTATTATTGTAATGTTATGTGTTTTGAGATATGAGGTAGTTTAACGCCATCTCTCGTGACGCTTTTGTTTGGCGTTTATGTGTTTTGGATGAGCCATGGTTTTAGAGATGCTCTGAAGGGACGATGGGATCTCATGCTTTCAAAGCTAACTTGCTATTGCTAGCCGCTCCCAAAACTGTCTATGCTACCTTTGACCTCTGTCAAATGCAGTTGACATGACAAGACAACATACCTATCTATAGGCTCTTCATTAACATTCTTCAAAGAACAAAATATCCTTATAATAAGGCTGTTGTGATTGTATTTTTATTTGCTCAATGTGTAATTCCACAAACCTGTTGTAACAGTCTATAATTGGTACCAAACATTGGTATTGGCATTGGTGTCAGTGACTCATTTAATCCGTTTTTATTTGTGCTTCATGACAGCAAGGAATATGCTGTATCCAAATGCATTGTGGGATATACGCCTAAAATACATGATACATCTATGCTTTATTCAAAAATGTCTTCCAGTCAGATGTTACACAAACATCTGATCAGGATGTGTCTTGATGCCCTTTTTTTTAGGTTTCTAACACATTTCAACTCCTTTTCAACCAGATCCATGACCATTTGGCTTTGTTTTTTATGTGTTACAATTAGAACCAGGGTATCTGAATAGCTGAGTGCTGACGTGTTTAACCACTACTCACACCAAGAACTATAACGATATCTGTTATGATAAAGTTTTTATAATCATTCCAATTCTATGAGAATAGAGAGGTCCACACCACATCTATAACAATAATGTCACAATATCGTTGGGATATTGTTCTGTTTTGACACAACACACGTGGAGTGTTGCCTTGACAACAGTTGAGGGTATATTTTGGAGAAAGAATGCCAGCGGGAGTCTCTGAGGACACATCTGTGCAACCGTATCAATTTGAACCGGAGTCGGACCCAGAACAAGATGGTTGGTTAACGTAATGTCACTTTGATCTATCTTTGTATGTACTGGCAGGGTAGAGTAGTGAGATTCGAACGCTATGTGTTTACTGATGTATAAGTTAGTTCATTGACAGATTGATGTTACAGCTAATGGTCATGAAAAACTTTTTTTCAGTAAATGTAGGCTTGTCAGTGATGAATAAAACTTTACACTCACTTCTTCTGGAGGTGCAGCAGGAACACGAATAGTTGGTACCGATTATTTTTTCAGGAGCAGCTTCTTAGCAAAATCAGCTTTATACGGACCCTCGTTTATAAAGCAGTCTGGTGAGAAATGATTCGCGCAAACATGAACTATGGACTATGATGACAGCTCTCTCAGGGCGGGTCTGTGTTGAAACGCTGCTGTCAATTAACAATCGTGGGAGGGGGGTCTGACCGTGTGACGGCTCGATTTGAGACCGGTGAAAACATAAGGAGATTAAAAAAAACACTGGATGGATTTTTATCATTATAAGCTGGTTGTGTACAGGCACTGCCAACACACATTTCAGTACAATAAACTTGTAAAAGTGCATTTACCATTATATGACCCCTTTAAGTTAAATCTGTTTATCATATGAAGTTATTGTATTTATTCCCAAGACCGCTTGATTCATAAGGATTTATTTCACTACACTTTTATGACCTTTTTGGATCTTCTAAGTTTTGTTTATACCTTAAATTTCAATGGAACGACAAAAATATATCTGGTTTCATTACACAATATATTTGTGTTTCGAAGATTAACCAACGTCTTATAGGTTTGGAACACATGAGATAAAATGAGAGTAAATGATGACAGAATTATTATTTTTTTTTTTTGGGGTGAACTATCCCTTTAAACTCACTTCCTGTTTGGAACTAATCTAAACAAGGAGAGCATCGAATAAGTGTCATTGTGTCCTCACTGACACGCTCATGTTCTTTCTAGAGCAGAGGATGGAGCTCAGAGCTCATTGGTGCAGAGCCTGACGTGGAGATCACTGGGGCAGTTGCGCGCTGTGAGGTTTGAACCCCTGCTAAGTGTGAAGTGAGTGGGAGGTGCACCGTGAGCTTGTGCCTTAGTTCTCCAGCAGGGGCACAAGCTGTTGCTGCAGCTAAAGCTAGTTTGTAACAGGAAGCCTGGAATTAGCAGGATACTCCTACTCAATGAGGCTTAGCACAATATACAAGGGGATTATTTGAGCTTGCGGATAAGTAAGGTGTGTCTTTAAAGGTGAAGCATATAATTTTAATATTCATTCTCTTATCCTGTATTAGAGTGTTATACGTAAGGCATTCGAGGATTGATTTTCCCTGAAAAGTGTAAACAAAACATTGTTTGTTTGAGTCTTGTTAGTTTGATCTCCCAGGCGGACATAGCAACATCTACTCAACCAATAGTGTGAGTTTGGGGGCGGGACTATCTGTGTGGTTGACCAATGAAGTTCAGAGAGTGTTCTGGGAAACCTGTTGGTAACAACAATTATTTTTGTAATTTCGTTCGGTGATGCATTACACTCTGCACCTTTTAGAGTGCGCTGTCACAGTGAGGGGAAGCCTCATGATGTGTCATCTTACAAATTTATTCCACTGCTGAGATATGAGACGTTTTGTTTCATTCTTTTGTATTTTTGACATCATTATTCCAGCACATCAGGGAACATCTGGAAAACTGAATGGAAATGAAAAGCCCCATTTATGTAAACAAGCATCCATTTTCTCATTAGTCCAATTGCTGCTTGTTTGGCTTCTTGACTCAGGGGTGAATGTTTGTGTTACTCTTTGTTAGCAATAGCCCTCGATAGTTGACTAGTCATCCAACAACTGACTAATGAAGTCAACTAGGTAATCTAGATTTCTTATAATATTTGTATTAATTTTATTATCTTTAGCCATGAAGTTTTAATTGGATTTTGTCCTGCACTGTACAAAACTGACAGATCAAGCATAGCGTCAGTTCTGGCAGGTCAAGTTAGTCAAGCTTGCATCAGCTGACTGTCAGCTGATCCACGTCTACCTATAGGAATTCGACGCCTATCACTGTATACATATATAAGCTCCTTCAGTATTATCAGAGGCTATCGCGTTTCTCAGGAGCGAATTACCCTCCTCCATCCCCAGCTCCTCCTCTCGCCCAGTCAGGATTTGGCATTTTGATTCCCCTTGAATCAGAATAAAATCTCGAATTATGTTGTACTTTAAAATCTTGAATTAATGATATCTGCAAACATTCATGTTGGTTCTGTTCTGTTTATCCAAAGGGGGGTTATTGCTGCTCTCCCTGCTCTAGTCCATGCTAGGCTGCATGGATGCGCAGGGAGTTCTTGCCCAGAACGGAACCATACCGCCAATTTAAACTGTATGCTAATTGTCAATCGTATTTGACGATAGTGGTCCCGACAGAACGTGGTTACATGAATTCACTGTAGAAAATACTGTGGCAATGTTTCAGGTATTATTGAATGACATATTGGTGCCTGTTTATAACGTACAGCCATATTTCATTCAATTATATAATGCCAAGAAGCTACTTGAACTACCAAAATCTGTTTTTTACCTTACAGTACTGAAAACCTCCATAATAATACAGGTGGTAAAATAAAAGGCTTTACATGATGAATCCGAGTTCATCATAAGTAACCTGTCCATAAAACATAAAGAGTATAGATGGGGCTCATAGGCACAAAGACAAAATACCATTATTAGGGTAACAAACATGACACTAAAAGAATGCAATAAACATTCAAATAACATAATCAAATAACGTAGAATGTAACAAACATTTTTATAGTGTGTTTGAGTGGTTTGTGGGAAGTTTGCTTGGGAAACTATCTTTGTGAAGTGGTATCTTTAAATTAATTTCTGTTAAAACATTGCTGCTACAGCGATACAGTTCACAATCACACTGAAGTCTTTGGCCATTGCGTTGTCTTTCCATTCCATCTGTGCTCTGTCTAGCTGACGTTGAACACAAAAACTTGTATAATAGAAACGCTTCCTAGAAACCAGCCTAATACAGCGCAACAGTCAGGTTGAGGAAGTAAAAATCCCGTCGACTTTCTCCATAGAGAAATTGCTCCTTAAAAAAATAACATGGAAATCTTTTAAAACGAACCTACCATAAGCTCTGAGATTAAGTAATGATATATTGCAAACTGTGTAATTGCTTAATTTCTGATAAAGAATAGTGCCTTGAATCCTCTAATCAGAGAAGATGCTTTTCCCATTAAAATGAACACCCATAAAAAAGCTCATTAGTGAACTCACATTCCCAATAAGCACCCTCAATTGGTAATTATTCGAATTTGTTTTCATGAAACCTCAAATTTCATAATGAATGTCTGTTTTCACACTGAAAGTCAATGTTTTTATATTACTATTGTTTTTTACATCATAATTTTTTTTTATGTCATTCATGGACTGCATAGTTTATTATTGCTTTCTATTGCATGTGGCCTTATTAACACTGACTTGAAAATATGTAGGCCTATATGTGCATGCCCCTACTCATTGTATGTAGTGTTACTTGTGTGCATTTCTTGAAGTGGACTCCAGCAGTCATCCTCTGTGCCGATACAATCCTTTCTCTCCACCTTTGATGAAACTGAGTGTACATTACTCTGATTCAAGATCCAACCGAAAGCCTTTAATCTTCTGAACACTCTCTTTTGATGTCAGGTTTGTTCAGTCTGGGTTTAGGCAGCACCATGAGAGCGGTGCACAAGCTTAGAGCTGAGAGTCTCAAGTGACCTCTGAGCTGTCTCAAATGAATTGAAAAAAGCTCCGAATAAGAAACTGGGCCGTTTTTTTTTTTTAAGGGGGGGGGGGGGGGTTACATCTGTTAGACTTAAGCAGGACTTGGTGGCACTTTGCAGCGTTTGTGTGTGTGTCATTGCACTGTGGCGGAGGATGAAAGAGGAGCACTAGTCAGGTGGGGTTGCTCCAGAAATCTCCTGGCACCTGTCGCCTGGAAATCTTTCGGAGTGCTTTGAGGATGTCATTAACATTCCACAGCAACACTCTCCAAAACATAAAGTGGCGGGGAATGAAATAAATAAACAGTTTGCGAATTCCAGAGCGCACTGCTCAGTTTGCTGAGGTAACAGAACGGTTTAGAGGTACAAATGAAATCACTCAAGAGCTTTGGGCATGGGATTGACTGGGAGTTACCTTCCAGATGTATGACAGCTCTCATTTCTGGAATAACCTCTGCGCTTTTATTGTGAACCTCGACTGAAGAGTCTTGTGATGTGGCAGCTGTGAAAGAGAGAGCGGGAGAGTGGTCTGGCCTGAATCAGAGAAGTCTCCTGATACCTTAAACACACGTTTCTCCTTCCTGTGGAGGGAATAACAGAGACTGGACGGACTCGCATGTGTTCAGGGAGGACTGGGAAGAGAGTCATAAGCCAGATAAGGAGTCCCTCCCTAAGGCTGCACTTACTTGAACTCACAGTGAGAAGCTCATATCTGAATTCCTCAAATTATTGGAGGACATGAAGGTTTGGGTTTGTTGGTTCATGGAGAGAAAGAGGTGTTTCCCTTATTGCTTTGTTTCTCTTTCTCCCTCTGGCCCAGTTGTGCTGAATGTGTGCTACAGCACTGTTTTAAAGTGATATTTCTTGGCAGAGATTGCAGACGAGTAAACTTTGCACAACACTGCAAAAATGCATTTTCTCAATCAGTATTTTTGCTTTGTTTTCCAGTTAAATTTACTTAAGAAGCAAATTGTTTGAGATTATGAGACTTTTTTTCTGAGAGTGTTCAAAAGTTTGGGGTCGGTGATTAAACATAAGTGTCTAATATTTCTCTATTTTTGTAGAAACTGTGATGCATTTTCTTCAGGTTTCTTTGATGAATAGAAAGTTGAAAAGAACAGCTTTGTAACTGAAAATCTTTTGTAACACTGTAAATGTCTTTACCATCACTTTGGATCAATGTAATGCATTCATGCTGAATAAAACTGTTATATTATTAATTTATTTTAAAAGAAAATCTTACTGACTCCAAACGTTTGAATATCAGTGAATATCTAAATTAAGTTGATTTTTCTTACCCCATTGCCAAATAATAAAAGTACATAATATAGTATATTATATATAGTATTGTCATGTACTGCTCTGAAACACAGGATAAGGATCCACGTGCAGCTTTAATTCAGGCAATCCAGATTAGAATTATAGTCCATAAAACAAAACACAGGGCGGACAATCCAAACAGTAAAAACAGGGCAGAATACACATTTGGAAAATAGGGTGAATGAATGATAAATGAAGTGAAATTTTTTGCGTGAGCATAAAATGTTGTATTTTTCTGTTCATTTTCATGTTTTTATTGCATTGCGGTGCATTGCAATAGAAACATTTTCAAATGTTTCTACTGGACAAAAATAAGTTTTTTCCCCAAGTCATGGAGCGTTTTTTAACTAAAAGCCAAAAAAGACACAAAACTTAGACTCCAAAGCCAACGGGACTTAGATGAAAGCAGTGGAGACCAATTTCCTTCTTAATACCTTGAAATATGACATAAGCTTTAGCAGTATTTGATTTTTGGGTTTTGCTTGGCTTTGATTTGACCTCTTCTCAAAGGAAATGCCAAGGATTAACCTTGTTTTAACCGTGGAAGTGCAAGTGTGAGATGCGAGTGTCAGTTTTTCCTTGTGTTTAGGAAAGAGAAAGGAAAAAGTCAATGAATTCCTTTCAGCTGATGATGTGGCGAAGAGCCTGTAACATGAGATCACGGTTTCAGTTACCGATAGGCCCATTGATAGAAAAGATTTCCAGTGAAAGCTGACACTGAAAAGTTTTGAAAAAAAGGTACATTTCTAGGTTTTAATATGTTATTAGCTATTTGGCTGGACTTCCTAATGCTCTTAGGAAA
Organism: Phoxinus dragarum; assembly: GCA_033366665.1. NCBI lineage: Eukaryota > Metazoa > Chordata > Actinopteri > Cypriniformes > Leuciscidae > Phoxinus > Phoxinus dragarum. The sequence continues at coordinate 33,909 of JARPMJ010005570.1, read as the reverse complement.
CAACGCTGGAACTGGAAGTGCTGAATTTTGTTTTTTCAAGACCCCTGACAGGAAAAACTGTGTGTGTGAGGTCTGAACTGATTCATATACAGCGTGTGTGTGCACATGTGTGTAAATACTTTCCAGTACTTAGAACCCACCGTCATTGCTTCATCACATCAACATTCCTGTTAAACTCTTTGCCATAATTGGGGAATTCTACCCCCCTCCCCCTTCATCTGTCATCCTTTAATCAATGGCACCAAAACCAAAAAGTCCAGAGCTCTTCCTCCTCATATTCCCTGTCAGTTGTTTAGAGAGGCGAAGAGATGTCTGTATGAAATACAGGCCAGCCATTGGACAGGCTGTGGAAAAGCAGTAGGTTTGGCTTGGGGAACGTTGTTGTCTTTGCCCGGCTCAGGAAATAAATGATCAGAAGGAACATGTAAGGCTGTGCCTCTCTCTGTGGAATTGCTATTCCACTTCACTGTGTGTCTGATCACGCACACTCAGGGTTCTGCTTTAAATCACGATTCAATAATCCTTGAGTAATCTGACATGAATTATTGGCCAATACCACATGGGTAACAAAGACTAAAATTCACTTTCACAAAAGATGAAGGTTGATAGAGTTTATGTAATTTTGAATAAAGGCATAGCTCACCTCAAAATCAAAATTGTGTAATCATTGAGTTGTTTTTGTTCTTCTGCCATGTCTGGTTCCAAACCAGTATGACGTTCCCTTTAGAAAGGCCATGTTGTAACCTTTTGTAGCCTTTTGGAATTATAGTCCAGTACCATATCAGTTATCAGATGATGTTAATGATTTTTGTATTGGTCGTTATTGGATATTGACTAATATTGGATATTTATTTGTACATACTTATTTCCTCTATTTTTACATTTTGATTGTCTTTGCTATCATCTAACACTCACTCAAAGTACTTACTTCTAATTTAATAACACTTGAATGCAATATTTGATAAAGCTCAAAATGAATATATGCATATTTGCACTACCATCACAATGACAGTGATGATAATTATGCATAAATTCACATGATTAGTTTTTAGTATATATATATTTTTTTATAGTGCCCCATTATGGTTTTTCGAATATTCCCTTTCATGCAGTGTGTAACATATCTGTCTGTAAATGTAAATGTAAAGTGATAAATAAAGTTATTGTCTCCCAAAAGAAAGAATTGACTCTGAACCGCCTAAACAAGTCATCAGGAATCCGAATCCCAATCAGTTACGGCTACACGTCACTAGCTAACACATTTGCATAATGTCCACCTATGTTCTACGTTGGCAGCCCGCGTCGCGAAAAACTTGACCCGTCCTTCAAAGCAGGATTCACAAAACACTTCCTCTTGAGAGATGGGTCAATACCCAATATATTTGGACCTGCTTGCTCCTCAGAATCGCAACCTGTGAGTATGATTAATTTATGTATTTTCTACCGGGTGTTCAAAATACATAGTTTTGTTTTTTATATTGTGTAGGTCTAGGGCTAACTCACGTTATTACTGTCTTACTGAAATACTTGTGCCACTATTACCTAAAACTGTGTCTAGTAATGCAGATTGTCTGTCTTTTTTAGTACTTTAAGATGATGAAGGATTGAGCAAGATTTGTTTTGCAAACTTTAATGTTACATCAGTCATTCATGTTAGTGTTCGGCTAACATGCGCTGTTATTGATACAGTTCCCGCAATTGCGCCGCAATAAATTAGAAATATTTCCATCAGTTTGTTGATGGACATACACTTGTTAATGCTGATGGTGAGCAATTACAGCTGTAATATCTCATAATGTACCTCAAAATGAGTAGCGTATCACTGAGAAACGTTCTGACGACTTTAAGTCGTCCTTGCGATGGAGGTTCGGTTTAAATTACTAGATCTTCCAATGTTTCATCATCGGACTCGAGCTCGGATTGATATGGTAAAATCGACACCATCGTTTACTGTCTTGCAGTGTGTACAATCACTGAGCTTTAAGCCTCCAGAGCTGAAGTTCAGTTATGGTAATGGACATTTAGCTTCCGACACGTCCTGTAAGCGGTAGACCAATCACAACTGGGCTCTCGGGAAGGAGGGAGTGATTCATCCGTTGAGTCTTTTGAGAATCATTAAAAAATGTGGTGATGTGCAATGCATATTATGAGAAATTGAAAGTGTTTTTGACCCTTGATGCATGTAAACTTATTGTAAGAGACCTCCAAAACAAAACTAGAAGACATTGTAAAATAGCATAATAGGGGCACTTTAAAAGTACTATAGAATTTGAATATCAAACATTTATTGGTTAACATACATAGCATGAAAATTGTCAGCTTATTGGTATTGGCCAGTGTTTTAATGTTGTGCATCCCTAGTAGATTTGTTTTTTTCAAGTATTTTGTACATGCTCATTTCCTCTATTTTACATTTAGATAATCATGTGATCTAGACATAACTAAAAGTTACTCAAAACATTTGAATATATATACAGTATATGATATGGATAGAGGAGACAGATTTAAGATAAATCACAGGCAAGCACAATCAGATCTGTTGTCCCAACAAAAACACACATGAGGAAGCTCATCATCATAAGTCTGACTGATCAAAGACTTCATATGTGCCTTGGCTTTGCTTAAAACGAAATGAATGAAAAACACTGCAAATGTTCTGTGTGAATGAAAACACGAGTCACTGCTTTATGTACAGCAGATATCCTTACAGTTCTGAATGAAGCAAATCATGTTTAAAAACAAGGTTAATATCCCATTTTCTTAAATGTTAACACTGTCATGTTTGGAAACAGTCCAAATCCGATCTTGATTGAAACCTAAACCTTAGCTGCTCTTCTTTCTCCCAAGGCTAGTATTGAATAACAGTCATCACGAACTATAGAACAACTGCTCTCATCTAGGATCCAAAGCATACGCAGCTAGTCTTCTATTTACTATATTCCCTGACTGACAGTCTAGTTCATCATGGGCCGCTCTTTTAAAAGAGTTTTAATATACCTGGAGAGAGCTATTGCTTAGCATTTCCATTCATCTCAGAAGCATTTGCTTCTCTAGAAGTATTTGGATTTATTTAATTTGATTCATAAATAATTTACTCCAAAATAAATTTCTGTCATCATTTACTAATCCTCGTGTCATTCCAAACCTTCATGACTTTCTTTAAGATTTCTGATACAGCTGGAGAAAGCTATCTCTTAGCATTTCCATTCATCTCATTAGCATGTAATTGGATGCTGCTATGTAAAAAATTTAAAACAAAATTGTTTTCTTGATTAAAAAAAGGTGTACATTTTTGAATAGCTGTCAATTGAAGAAACCTTATTTTGTCTGCATATTGTTGCAGTTACAGCTGCTGTTACTGTTGCAGTTCTATCACCAGGGGAAAACTGTGGAAGCTAACCAGGCAAAGATTAAATTATTTTTTAAGTTGCAGGTCAACATTTTGAAGGAAATAGTTCAACTACATGAGGGTATCACGAATTGCTGGTCAGTAAACACAGCGATAGAGAAATCAATATATAGACTCAAATTAACTGACACTCAGGAGAATACAGGAACAGGAATGATAGACACTAACCTAACATCCAATCACATTACAATAGTCCCCCCTTCTGAAAGGCGCATCATAATAAGTCCAACCGAGGAGGGAGGGGGCTCTGATGGTGTGCGACAAACCGGATGAGATGGAGGGAGAAACCAAGGCGGCGATGATGGTAGGAGGAGCCAGACGGGGACCCAGACCGCAGCAAGTACAAAGGCCCAGGGCGGAGTTGACAGAGTAAGGAGCCATGGTCTAAACTTGGCAGGTTTAACCACGGGGACGACAGACGGAGATGGAGCCAATGCTCTTAGCAGAAGAGCCGATGGGACCAGGTGACACCGATGCCTCTGGGCTAGGTGAGGCCGCAGCAACAAGCGTCCGAGATGGAGCTCAAGAAAATTACCTCTTCTATTTCCTCACTATAATTCTAAGCTCAGCCTCAGCATCGGGAGTTTGGCGGGGGCTCCATTTCATGCACTTGTACTCCACGAGCACAGTGGTGCCGGCTCATGCAACTGGTCAGACTCACTGTGGGGCTCGGGCTCCGGGGGGATGGCTGGCTCAGTCCTTCTATCTGACTTACATCGTGACAGGCTCAGGTTCAGGTTCTCTGTCTGCGCTGGGCTCAGACGTTCATTCCTTTCAGAGTGGGGAAGGTCGCTGGCTGGGCTATGGGTCTGGAGTAGGGTCCTCCCGGGGCAGATGGTGAAAGCAGATGGGGCAAAATCCCCCTGAGGACCATCACTAACCTTTGTGCGTTAGCCCTCGAGGGGCTTTTCATACTGCACTTAACCCCGGGTAACCCACACTTGTAATTTAGAAGCGGGGTTAGCACCGCTTTTTACCCTGGGTTGTGAAACCTTGCACCGGAGCAGGGTTAGCACCGCTTTTACAGTGTAACATTGTGCACCCCACAATGTGGTTGCCAAACTTGTACAGTGTGAAATTGTGGTGTTAGAATGTCACAGATAGACTTTTAGCAACAGACCAAACGCGTACATATTTGCGTGTGTCACCGATACACTGTGCATTGTATATTAACAGTATATTCAGCATCTGAGAGTTAAAATGTCAAATGCTGACAGAAAACGCTGCAATTTGAGTGAAGAACAGACCATTTTATTCATACTCTTATACATTCATAATGTCCATTCAGTACACTGCTGAACGAAATCTTAAGACCGGTGGAAACATTACCAGTATTCGCATTTTGCGCTGGTGGATCGTTAACGAGTTGTAAGTACTGCTTCAAAATGCCAAAAGAAGAAACAGGAGCAAGAGACAAAAAATAGAGAGTAGGCAATTTATTGAAAACTGTATTTAAACTCAAACAGGCTGTTCATCAGCTGATCAAAAGTTTAAGACAATAAACCCACAACACACCTAAAAGTGTCAAAAAAGGACTAGTGAGTAGCCCCACCATTCTTGTTGATCACCTCAAACACTCGTTTCAGCATACTTGATGCGACTGTTTCCAGGAGGTTGGTGGGAACATTGATCCATATGGTGAAGATGGCTTCAAAAAGGGCATCCACGGTCTGGAACTGACGTCCCTTTTTGTAAACTTCCCTTGCCATCTTTCCAAACGTTCTCAATGGGATTTAGATCAGGGGAACACGCAGAATGTTCAAAAGAACAACGTTATTCTCCTGGATTTTTTTGGGTCTAGCACTTGACTTCTTTGTCCCATAACTCTCAGTCTTACTACGCATGCTGCGTTCATCCAATGATTGACACTGCCTCTGCAAATATGCAGAATTAATTGTTAACCCCGGGTAAATTATGAGCAGCGTAAAATGTGAAGCAAGATACCCAAGGATTCCGTTTACCCCGGGTTTAGAATGATCCAAGGTTAACTATTTCAAGTATGAAAAGCCCTTTGGTGTGGTCCTCAAGGCTTTGTTGCTCCTGCTCTGGAGAGCAGTTGGACAGCTGGTAAGTCCATAATAATCTTTTCTGATCACGAATAGCTGGTCTTTAAACACAACGATAGAGTACTCACTATACAGACTTAACTGACACTTAGGAGAATACAGGAACAGGAATGATAGACACTAACCTAACATGCAACATTACAGAGGGTGATTAAATTATGACTATGCCTTAGAATGAGCTAATCCATTAATATCTTGTTCATTTGTCATGGTCCACACTCTGACATATATCCCATTGATGTATTGGACAGTAATACGTTAAGTGTTGTCTCTCCATTGTCATTAGTGTCATTACACCCAACCACCCACACGCCTCTCTTTCATCATATGTAAAACTCTTCTTTTTTTTTTTACACTATATAAACAGCTTACTAATAGCCTCCTATGTTATGTCAGAGTCTGGCTTCTTATTATGGGCCTCATGCCGGAGAAGGACTGCACTGCACTTCCTCACTGTCTCATGGACTCAGCTCTAAATGTAATACTTAGCCTTATATGAATCCTTAGAAATCAATCCAAGAATTAATTGCGAAGAAGTAAAAAATAAAGATGGCGACGAGTTGAGAGAAACTTTAATTCGATATTGAGCTAAAAAGCATCAAAATCAAAATGTTATGTATTTAAAAAAACGATTTATTTACCCAATATTTGAAAGTGCTATGTTATGCTTAAAAGATTATCGCACTATTAGCTTAGCAAAATACTAATGTCTGCCTATGTTAGAGAGTGTGATGTTTCATGACAGTTGTCTATGAAGGTTCCTTTGTGAAAAAGAAGTGTGCATAGTTTTATTGTAAGTGCTCTTCAAGATTCAATAATATATAGTCATATATACGGGGAAACAGTTATTACACCATAAAATTAAATTCTTTTTCTGCAAATCCTCCTGCAAACCACAAACAATAAATTATAGTATATACGCAGGTATACGAAACGTAAACAAAGCAGCACTTGCTTACCATTTTGAATATCAGTTATGTTCATCTTAATTTTAAGCAGCGGATGTTGTTATGAATATATTCGCGTTTTGGAATGCTCGGTAGGATAACAACATTAGATCAGCCTTCTGTCTGTGTCGTCTTGACTTGCTGGCTCTCTATCATCACTTTCGCTTTAATTCTCGTGCACTGACTCGTTCGTTCAGAGTCCTTGACACTGATTTAGCTTGCTGAATCGGGGCAAACTGCTGCCGACGTGAGCCCGGCGAGAGCCGAAGTGTAGATCACACACAAAAACTAGCCCGACAGACACTTGCCGGCTCGGTGTGTCCCAGCCTATAGAAGCATCTGAGAATCCGGCTCGACATGCCGAATTTCCTCAACCCTCTCAAAAAGTGCAAACGCTGACATGATTTCATGACCAGTTTTGTGGTGTTGTGAGACCAGCTGCGATCCTCAGTGACATGAACTCTTACCGTCTTACCAATGTGCAACGTTGAGTGCTGTTCCCTCTTTTTCCATAGATTGACAATCATCTCCTTTGTTTTGTTAATGTTTAGGTAGAGATTGTTATCCTGGCACCACTTTGCTAGGTCTGCCACTTCCCTCCTGTACGCTGTCTTGTATTGACAATGCAAGAGTCAAACACTCTGTAAAGTCTACTCCAGCACATCCCAAACAATTTATCAAGTTTTTAGGATGTGCTGGAGTAGACTTTACAGAGGGTTTGACTCTTGCATTGTCAATACAAGATCACCTCCTTTTATCAGTCCAATGACTGTCGTGTCATCAGCGAATATAATGATACTGGTGTTGTTTTGGGAGGCCACAAAGTCATGGGTGAAGAGTGTTTATAGAAAAGGGCTCAGCACACAGCCCTGTGGAATTCCTGGTTTATGGTTATTGTCCTGAATGTGTAATTCCCAATTCTGACAGTCTGGGGTCTGCTCGTTAGAAAGTTCAGAGCCCAGTTACAGAGGGTGTATGGCACAAGGGTATCAAGCTTATTGATGAACTTTGATGGTATCACTGTATTGAATGATGAACTATAATCAATGAACAACATTCGAACATAGCTGTCTTTGTTTTCCAGATGTGAAGGGCAGTGTGTTTTGTTGTGTGTCAAAAATGTTAATTTAATAAAAATGTTAACTATACATAACATATTATAATACATTTAATTAAGTATATTTCTGTAATAAGTAGTTTTTTAGAAGTATGCTAAAGTGTACTTTTTTTTTTTTTACAACTTGTGTGGACTGCGGAGCAAGGCAGCTTGCTAAGTTTAGAGTAGAGCTTTTGTCTTAAATGTCATGATTGAATGATGAACTGTTTCCCCTCTGTGATTACCTCAGTTTAAATTGGAACTTCTAAATTGACACTCATTGTATTTTCTCCTGGCTGTGGATTGGGTGTAAATGAAAAATATTTCTCACTCTTTGAAGTGAAGACAGTAATTTGCTAGGCGGTGGGGCATTGAGAGATACCTTGCGAAAATATCTTGGCTATCAATTCCTCTTAAATTTGACAACAAGAAAAGTTATTTTAGAGCCAAAGTGGCCGGGTGGAGCCAAGAAAACTAGAAGCTGTAATGCAATAGAATAGCTACAGTGCTCTTTGTTTTAGCTGTCAGAGTCAAACAAATATCAGCTTTATGAGTAATCACACACATACAGAGGGTTATGGATTTTCTTATTGGACTGGGAGAGTGGCCAGTTCGCACACATTCATGCACATACAAACACAGATAATGCTTCTGAATCTTCTCATGAACTCTCTTGGATATTTTGGCAGATAGTGACACTTCAGACTATGATGTCCACTCAACCACAGCTTAGCTGGAATGGAGGTCTTAGATGAAGTTGGACAGTGTAGCTGGCCTGGCTAGTTCTTTTGAGGTTTTGTGTTATATTTGCTTATAACAAACCAGAACATTTTACTATAGATTGTTCATTTGAAACCATTAGAGGCTCACTGTGTGTGCTCGAAAGGCCAAAAGATAGGCATTAGCCATAGTTTCTCCATGAGGAAAGAGGGGCTTTGGTTTTGATGACGGGTTCATTTCAGATTACAGGATCTGGAGATGTCCCAAAGGAGTCCAAATGGAAAGAATTAGTCGGTTGAAACGCAAACATGTTCGATTGTCCTCTAAATTGTATAGTGACTAGTTTTTCCAAGTAATCGGTCAGCATCAGTTCCTTGGACAAAGTAAGAAAATGTGGTTTTTGGTAAATTGTTATTGGAAACAATGCATTGTGCCCAGACTCTGAACAAGAATTTTTCAAAGGTGCTCAGATTTTTCATCTGCCCCCTTAAACAGAAAGCGTCCATCTAACTGACTTGAACGACTGACGTAAGGCTAGTTTATGGATACATCTAAACTAACTTGGATACATTTGTTCATCGACTAAACAAAATGTCTAAATGGGATCCCAACAATATTGTTGCATCTTTTTCTCTATGTTTTCGCCATCCGTCCACACACATTTTATCCAGCAAAAATTGAGCTTTTTGAAGACACTACCAAGAGGATACATTTGAAAACTTCATATTATATTCCTGCAAAGATAACAAAAAGGATTTTGGAAACACTTGAAACACTGCAGAGAAGAGCCACTTTACTAAACTACTGTTTGATACAATAAAACTTATATTTTACTACTTTTTACCAAAAGGGGAAACCCTTGTCATTTGTCATTTATATATATATATATATATATATATATATAAATGACATTTTAAGAAATAAACTGCCATTTTTCTTCTTTCAAAACATTAACAACTTACCGACCCCGGACTTTTGAACGTTAGCGTGTGTGTGTGTGTATTTTTGTTTTACTTCAATCTTAAACTATCTTGTGCATTATTGCTTCTCAAGTGAATTGCTATTGTTTTACATTTACACATGTTTTGATATTTTCATTGGTAAATAAGGAAAAAATACTTACTTTGCAGAGTGTATAACATGTTATGCAGATCATGCATTATACTATTAATTGCTTCTTTAACCTCCGGTGACACTTGTCATATCCATTTGCAATAGAGACGACACACACTGTTTTGAGTGGATTTTAGGAGAGGACAAAAGAATATGCGAGTCTATTTTGTTTTTACATCAGCACTTTCAGTCAATGTAGACCAACGGCAGCCCTTCATGCAGTGGTGTCGATTTATGCAGCGCACGGGCATTTCCTTCGTAATGAACCCTCGGGGGAAGCAGGAGGGAGGTGGCGGGACCACTCGCTGTGTAATATTTCCTGGGAGACCAAGCTAAACGACTAGCTCAGCGGCCTGCACATTTTGCCGGGCTTCAGTATTGTGATGACTGAGGGGGCTCCGGCGTGACTTTAACAGCCCTGTTTGAAGTTCACATTTGATATTCCACCACATCAGAGAAGAGGTCTACCATTGCTATTCAATTCGTGCTCTCATTGGGGCTGTCTAATTTGCTATGGAAGCAAAGGGAAAAGACCCTGTGTTCTGGCAGAGAAAAGCCAATAAGTCGTAGGGACTGCGACATGTCCTACAATCGATTAGCTCTGTGTGTCTAAAGCCTTGTAGCCCCCCTCTCTCTCTCTCTCTCTCTCTCTCTCTCTCTCTCTCTCTCTCTCTCTCTCTCTCTATCTCTCTCTCTCTCTCTCTCTCTCTCTCATATTATGTTCTCAGCACCCCTGGCAGTGGATGCGGCTCGTCGCTCAAAGCCAACGAATCTCAACTAGACACATCGAGATCGGAACATGAGCTGTCAAGTGTGTCTGTCAGTGAGTTTGTTCACTGTGGCAGAGAGATTCATATTGATCTTTGCTCGCGGTTTGGATTTCCCTCTTTGCCCTCATAGACTATTCCCACCATCATCTTTAACTGGACAAACAAGACGATCTCATGTTTGCTCCCTTAAAGCAGCGAATTGTTCTGAAACATTAGCGAGAGTTTGTTTTTGCTAGTGACAGGCAATGTCACAGAGTTTTAGAGATGGTCGGGGCCCGAACACACGAGTTAGAGGCAGAAAAGGGATGGATCGATTCAGAGATCGGGTTGCCCGAGGGTTTCTTCCAAAGCTGATGAAAACATGATATAGCAGGCTTACAGAAATAGCCTTTATAGCTGATTCGCTTAATGGACTTGATGTGCAAGCTTTGTGCTGTACCTGCCTTTGAAATTCCTAATCTCTACCTCTCTTTCTCTCTTTCTCTCTTTCAAACCTGTCAGGCGGGGATGATCCGTGCAGGTCAAGAGGAGTTTTTTATCGAGCCACTGGAGAGAGGAAGCGACATGACAGGAGAGGAGGAAGGAGGACCCGGGCGTCATCACATCGTCTACCGCTCCTCTGACATCAAGAAGCCACCCGTCAATCAACCCGCTGACTTTCACCCCAGAGGTCAGATCACCTATGACACCAGCTCTTCATGGAGCTCTGCAGCGAGTCCTTCACATGCATGCTGATGACTAGGGAGGGATGCTGGGGTTCAATTTCAATGCTGTTTTATGGCGGTTTGGTGGCGCTTTGGCTTTGTCTTTCTGATGAAACTGGTTGGCCAAGGGAGGATTGATGGTAAGTTTGCATTTTCTTCTTGCCTGGTCAACCCAGTAGTTCAAATTTCTACTTGCTTTACCAGCAGTTTCTCTGTGCCCACCATAAAATGATTATAAATACATTCATTTTAATTAACTTTAACAGCTCACTGACCCCCTCCTTCCTCCCCAATTGCTGAGAGGATTTAGTTAAAATAAACTAAATTCTTGCCATAATAGGCACTGGAATAAACCAAATCTACAACATCTGGCTATATAGGAAATTCCATAAATGTATAAACACTTTTGCTGTAAAATAACGGCACACATGGCAAAACATTAGTCCATTCTCATTGCTGCTACCAAGACTCAAATCATTCTCAAATCTCAAATCATCATTGCAATTTTGACAAAACCTCCTCTATATAAACCAACAGTTAAAAAAAGTTGATAAACAAGAATTTGCTATTAAATCTCTGAGACAAACTAATGTCTAAGTTTACTAGGCATAAAAACGTATGTACATGGTTGCACTGGCCCTCTCACATTGACCCAGATATGAACGGGGTAAGATCAAATATTTGGCATGATTGTTTAAATAATGTGTGAAGCACATTACATTTGAAAGCGTGTTAAATGTAACCCTTTTAGCAATACTGCTTAGGCTGCATCCATTTGAACTAGTTTACAATCAGAGCTTCACTGTCTATCAAAGCTAAAAGCCAAGTCTTGTAGTGCAAAAGAAATAGTTTCTTCAAAACTGACAATTCAGGTGAGTAAATAATGTAACGGTTTTTTTTTTTGGTTGAATTATTCCTTACTAAATCAGGATACAGTACGTGATGAAGTAAAGAAAGTTCTCCAGGGCTGAGTCATTGCCCAGGCTGTCAAACGTCCCTCCACCCCCATCTTTGTCTCGCTCAGCATCCCGTGTGAGACGTGTGAGGAGAGGAGCAGCAGAGTGACTGGATAAAGTCATAAACTTCTCTAAAAAGGATTCACATGTCACTTTGAGTTTGAGCGGTCGAGTTCAGCCGGGGGATATGGAGAGGCTCGACATGTGTCACAGTCCCTTCGCGTTTTCATTTTTCTTCTCAGCCTTGTTGTTTCAGAGGGCTGCATGAATTGCTTAACTGCAGTGCTGCATAACAGAACCCAGTCTTGACCATTTGACAGAAATTCTTTCTTATCCTTTTTAAAGGACTTTAGTATTAGCACTGTAATTATTTCGAGTATATTTTACTTTTAAAAAGCATTTTACTTTTATTTTATTTTTTAAAAGCGACATTACAATATTGCATTATGCATCATAAAAAGTAAAGGCCCATTCACATCAAGAATGAAAACGGTATTGGTGTTTACACCAATGGACGATAAAGTGTATTCGTCATATTGAAAGTAATGGTTTTTGATTGGCTATCATTCATTGACTAAAACAAAATGCTCAGAAAGGGATCCCAACAATATCGTTTCTCTTTGTCGTTATTGTTATGGTTGTGGTGTGGTGTGGACTTTTTATGGTCATAGTTAATATTTTAGGTGCCTTAACTAATTACATTTACATAATTACTTTTTATGGAAGTAATACTTTAAGTTGCTTTTGTGCTACTTTTTATTATTATTGGCTGACTGAGAGTCTCTGTTGTTGGCTTTTTATTTTATTTTATGTTTTTTGTTGATCAACCAGGGTGAATTCAAGTTGATTGTTATAAGTCAAGTTTTCCAAGTCATCTCAATGGCAAAAAGTGTCCCAATAACCCTGAATTCATCCCTACTATTAGAAATGTAGGGTTTGTTACAATATTGTTGTGATGCAGAGTCAGAGGCGTGCGGGTCCATTTGCAAACACTTTATTAATAGAAAGCAGGCAGAGAGAATGCAGTGGAATTAGTGAATATCTGGGTAGATCCAATACTCATAGACGATACCAGGCAGGGGTCGGGGCAGGCAGGATAGCAGGCAGTGGACGGGAAATCAGGAAAGACAATTGAATGTAAACGCTCAGAGATGTAGGCCGTAGCAGGTACAAGTCTTCGCAAGGAGCACTGAGAGATGGCAGTTTAAATAGAGAGGAGAAGTGGTTGCAGGGCTGATGGGAAAAGTAGTTTAATATTCAGGTGAAGATGTTCTTTGATGACCAGAGAGAGATATTGATGAGTGATCTATGACAATTGTAATGGCATTTATGTGATCGAAAATACAGTACAGGCAATATTATTGTGAAAGATTATTTCAATTTAAAACATCTGTTTTCTATTTTAATATATTTTACAATAAATTAACATTTTCAGAAGCAAGTACTAAATATTTCTTATTAATATCATTGTTTATAACAGTTGTTGCTTAAAAGTTCTGTGGTAACATATTTTTTGATGAATAGAATGTTTATTTGAACTAGAAACCATTTGTAAAATTATTTGTTAATGTCTCTGATGTCACTTTTGATCAATTTAATGCATCATTGCTAAACAAAAGTGCATGGTAGTGAGTGCACTTTGCTTGCAATAACAACAATACTTTGAATGCGGGATAAATGAATGAACAAGAATGAAAAAAGTGAGGAACAAATGAATAAACCCATAAGTCTCAAGTTTGCCTAGGTTTTGCAGAGGTTTTTGACAAGATTTATGCTGGTTGTCTCGACACTGACAGCTTGTTACTTTTAATTGTGTTTCAAATTAAGATTCTAAAACATAATTTCAAAGTGAAACGTGTATGGTTAGTATAAAGACTGAAATCAGCTATATTAGAAGCGTTTTCTCTCACATTTCAGGCAATTGTTTCTACACAGCAGTTGTTTCTTCTGGGGGGGGGGGGGGGGGGGGGGGTTCCGACCACATCAAATTAAAGTCATAATTCAGTCATAACCCTTAGGGGTGTGTCCGTTTATCAGATTCAGCTTTATTCAGCTTTAACTTGAGTGGAAAGGTTACACGTGCGGCAGTAGGCTTGATGTTGAATTGCATTGTGGAAGAGCGGTTATGCCCAAGCCGCTACTAAAAATATCAGGACAATATATCTGTAAGTGAATCTCTGTGTCTTGAGCGAGCAGGTCTTTGGCGACATCAGCTGGAGCGCGTGTGTGGCGTATGAGAAGCTGCTGCTCTCATTGAATTCCAGCAGAGACATGCTGGACTCAGGCAGCCAGTGTCTACGTGGCAAAGCTTGATGAGAGTTTAAGTTCTGCTTGGCAGACGTGCACATTCAGAATTGCTGCAAAAATGGTGGGAGGAGAGAAGGGTGAGAGGTTTTTTCCCTAAGTTTCATAATCAGATATTCTGGAAAAACTCCTCCGCTCGGTTATATAATTTCTTTATAGTTTATTTGGTTTAGATAACTGCGTTAGAGGGTTTGTTTTGTGAATTATCATGAACTTGTATGGACCAGATTTGACCTTGACTTAGTCTTTGGCCTTCTAGATCTGAATTGACATAATGATGTATCTCATGCTAACAGGGGGCTAGATAGTGTATGAATGTCTTATTTTATTGTACTTTTTTGAAGTATCTGCCCGTCTCAAGCATTTATATGACTTTAGAAACTGTGGCTGCACTCTTTCTAGAAAGCTCTTATTCTGTTCACTTACACAATCATAAAAGGACTTCCTGTTACTGTAACCTGAGAAAGAGGGCTAGCCTTCACAATACTGATTCATCAATACTTTGTGCTTTCTCTACAAACAATGCGTTTGGTATTTTGTTCACTGGCCTATCAGAATAATGCAGGTGAATCCAGAGTTTCCCTCCTCTGTGGAACGTTTATGAGTACGGCTGTTTTTCAAAAGATGCTAAATGGCGGACATGCTAATTATTTAGCATGTTTCAATCCAGGTTGCAAGTTTAATCAGGCATTCTGTCTAATACCAATAAGCCGATAACTAGGCCTATTTACATGATTTCATTTTCACAGATGCAAAGCTAATATTAAAATTCTATATTATTTTGACTAAATAAATAAAAAATAAAACACTAAAGATATAAGTCAATTGTTTTAAATGCAAATTTTTTTTGGGGGGGGCATCACAACATTATAATGTATATTGCATCATAATGTTTATTCTGTAAATTACGAATAAGTACTTACATTTTTCACATTGTTATATGCAGAAGCAAAACAAAAAAGTGTAAGTGTAAACATTTTGGAAAGTCTATTTGATACATTTCTGGATTTCTTATTCATATTTGCTAAATATGTGGATGCAAATCAGTCTATTGAAAGCAATAGCTCTCATAACAAATATATTTGAAGATGACCTTACATATAAAGGTGGAAAAATCTGAGTTTTTTTGCCTTCTCACTTGTCCCTGCATTCGAGAAGAGTGTCGTTTCTGCACTTTTGTGACATTTCAGCCCACACATATCAAGCTGCAGCATACCAAATATGCCATAATGCCTTCAGATAGCCATCGAAGATCATACAAGTCTGTGCGTGAGGCTGTGTGTGTGTTCACGGCTTTAGAAAATGTGTGATAGCATGTGTTTTTCATTTAACGTTTTTCCCAATCCCTGAAACAAAAACATTCCGGTTGTTCCATTGACTAATAGATGTTGGCTTGGTCTTACAGAAAGGAGGAGCACCGGCTTCCTCAAGTGCTGAAAATATCTCCATTTGTGCTGGGCCACCTTTGCAGCAGTGCAATGTCTTAAGAAGGAGAAAGGAGGAGCTAATGAAGAATGATCTTTCCGTGCCTCGAAAATCCCTCTTGTGAGATGAGCTAACTCAACAATGCTCTGATAACTGGTGTGCTTATGTGAATGAGACATTAATTTACAGATTACAGGGGTTTATAGGTTTAAGATTGATAGCCAAGGTAAAAATGTGATGAAGTACTCCCGAGAGATGATGGGGAAATCGAGGTAATCGATCTACGATTCACATTCATTTGTTTGTTGTGCTTGCACAAATAGTCATTTTAAGTTGACAATGTTGAAATTGGCATATGTTTTTGAATGCTGGTTTGTTGATGTCGACCCAGCAGATGTGGTATATATATATATATATATGAAGTATATGTGAATGAAATCAACTTTATTTCTAAAGCGCTTTATGCAATATAGATTGTTTCAAAGCAACTTTACAATAGAAACAAAATTCAAATTATGCTGTAAAGCAGCTTTAAATAGTCAATCGTGTCATTATTATTCAGCTCAAGTCAGTTCAGTATGATTCCATAACTGTGTAAAATTCATCAGTTGTGCATACATACTGTATACAGTGTATTTATTCACATACATGTATACGTGCGACAAACTCCTGTACACTCCACTGCACACTGAACAAGCAAAAGACACAAGAGAATACATGTTTCACATCAGTGTGTAGTTTGGTGTGTATTTAGATCATCATTTTATGTTTGTCTGTAGAGTTACTACACCAAAATAGCATTTTTATAGTTAAAATAGTTTTGAATGAACTGTTTACTTTTGCAAGAGATGTGTGACATTTTGCATCTTGTGTGCATGTTTTGTGGTTTTGTGTAGAGTTTAGAGAAAAGGAGCCAGTTTCAAAAACTGTGTGTAACCATTTTTGAAAAACTGCACGTGTACAGTATAAAAACCATTACGTCTAGTGAGTGTGTGAGTGAGTGTGTGTAGGCTCATATTCCTCTGTGCTGAGTCACTCCTTCATTGAGGATACTCTTGCTTGTCCAAGACCTTCATTCATCCTGCATGCAACATAGTTTTTTCAATCTGTGTTGTTGTAATAGAGTAACAAGTTGGTTCATTCATAGACAACCTACATTTGTGCAACATTCATAACCAATAAACTTAGTTGTTCTTGTCTTTGTTGAAATCAGTGCAGATTGGAGTTTAATGAACTTTCCTTGCATCACCTGTTTGTTGAACATTTCAAGTTCTGTATCATTTACTTCGACTTAGCACACATTTCTTTCAGACTACATCTGTCAGCATTGATTTAAAAACCAAGCTGTATACTTGTTTTGCATGGAAATTTGTTTTGTTTTGCAATGTGTTTTGCAATAATCATGTCTAATTTGATTAAAAATGAACTGTACCATCAGAAATGTAAACACGACACAGTGTCTCTGAGGTATGTTTATACAGAAAAAAACATGTCAAAAGAGCTTCCACTGCCATATTCAAAGAGGATTCCTCCAGTTGTTAACAGATCCGAATGACTTTGATTTCATTTTCAAAGCAAAGGTTCTGCTTGAAAGCTTCTAAAAGATTCAGTCTTCATTTTATCCTTGCAGATTTTCGCGACGCTCCCGTTTCCTGAATACAAATAACCCTGATATGTCAGAACTGACAAGCCCAGCACTCATTGATTCGAAGAATTATGATAATTGGCAACAGTTACTAACTGCCTGGCCTTCATCAATATTCTGTACATCAGCATCGTCCCTTGCAGACCCGGTGTTGGAAACCCCAGCTACAGTCGAAAACGCCAATGACTTCAGGTCAGGGGATAACTAGGGGCAGACGTGGTCTATCAGAATGGTCACTAGAATATAAGATGCTTGTTTTTAGCTTTCTATTTTTAGTCAATAGCAAAAGAACGCAGTGGCACATTGAAGGCCGTTACCCTTGAAATACGATGACTGTGGGATTCAGTTGGGTGTCAGCTGACATTGTGATACTCGCTTTACTGTAACAATGAGAGTATAGCGTAATGATGCTGACTTTACAGTCACTTCATAGTTTTACCTTAAAGGGATAGTTCACCCCAAAATGAAAATTCTCTTATCATTTACTCACCCTTAAGTTGATCCAAACCTGTAAGAATTGTTTTCCTTCTGCTGAACACAAAATAAGATATTTTTAAGAATATGGGTACAGACTACAGGTTTAGAACAACTTGAGTGTGAGACAGAAATGATGAAAGAATTTTCATTTTGGGGGTAAACTGTCCTTTAATACTCACATTATCTATAAAAAATTAACTATATTAGTGTACTTATGGGCCAATGTGTTTTTGTAAAAAAAAGTATTTTCATTATTTAATCAGTGGGGTTTTTTCTGGTACAAACAGTATTTCTGGGCGACAGTATCAAACATGAACAGGTAAATTCATACTTAAAGGAGAACTCCGGTCAATTGTATTTAGGCTACATCCTGTATTCGGACGAGGTCCAAAGTAGTCGATTGTCGAGTTCACGCGCGTGATCATAGGTAACTAAACCTATGCGCGTGAACTCGACAACGACTACTTTGGACTTCGACCGAAAACAGGATGTAAATACAGGTATTTGCGCTGGCTGAAACAACATCATTTTTATTCATATCTTTCACATCACTGCAGTCAGATTCACTCGTGTTCACTCTGAAGGAATCAATCATCTAACATGGTTGCAATGACACATCAAGGATGTTAAGAGGCTAAAAGCAGGTTTAAAACTTGCCCCATTGAAGTCAACAGGGTGCAAATTTTAAAAAGAGGATAACACAGTGTAGGCAACACCGATTTTTGTCGTTGTTCCCTCAGAGACAGCACTCCAAATTTACAAAAAAATGAGCTCAATGTTAAAATTGACCGGAGTTCCCTTTAATGCATCAAAAACAACTAAACAGTCTTTAGAATTTTAGTCTATGCACTGCTTTTAGTTACAGCAACCCATGGTCTGTGCTGATTCTCATTAGAAAGTAATTTTTATTCTAAGCCAATACTTAACCTTTTCCATGACACTGGCCTTTTGTGTGGATGTCCTGGTAATTGCCTCTATCCTTTGTGTTGTTCCAGCACTAGACGCACATTTACAGGTCACCCTAACATATTAGTACTTGTTTTCCCAACTCTAATTAGACTCCATGCAGAAAACTTCAGTTTGAGTGACATGGACCAGCTTTGGTTTTCCTCTTTAGTTTATTTCTAGTGTAATGTGCATATAAATACACAGCTTGATTATTTGGAAGTAGTAAAGCAGATGTCTATTGCACAAACAAAGCTGATGACCCATTTTTATGGTAATTAGTCATGTCAAACAAGGTAATAAGCATTGTCTGATGGCAGACATTGACCTAAATGATAGTTATTTCGATTTCTTCTTTTTTTTAGGAATTTCTATATTTATTGTTTCTGCTAATTTCTTTCTGGAAACATTTACTGCATTTGCGCTTATAAATTAATGTTAATTTTGGCAGTAAACATTGCTGATTTTTGTGGTGCATTTGTTTGACTTTTCATGTGATTAATATATCAGGGGGTTGCTTGTCTGAAAATAAGCCAGATGTTTATCAAATTCTATTTTATTATTAAACATAAACAATAAGTGTATCAGATGATGTACACACTGCTTTGCCTCTTCCAAAACATTCGCCTCCATTCTGATCTATATTCATAGACTGCATTTACATATATTACCCTAAAAGTTCTAAACTAGGGGAAATAAAATCTGAAAGGAACTAAAGAAGAGCATTTGTTTGAATTACAATTATTTGGGTATTGATCTTGAAGTCCTGAATCGCTGATCCACATATTTTTTTCTTGTTTCTATTTAATTAGTTTTCACTCAAAAAGGTTGGACTTTTTTTGTGTGGGTTAACCCTTAAACACATACCTCTGGTCTTTAGTGACCCAGGACGGCATTCACTACCCTTCTCATTCATAAATGTTTTAAAGTTAGACATCAACCTTCTTAGTATTCCTCAATCAATTCATTATAAACAATATAACACGATTTTATAATAATAAAATTAAAAGACTGCCTGTTTTCCCATTATTTTTTTGTAAAAATTGTATAGGGTTGCTAACGACCCGAGGTGTGTAACAGTGTAAGTATTTAAATATTTTTTCTGCACAACAATAATTGAATCTTTGATGAATGAATAAGTGCAATTCACCTATATCCCACAAGATGTCTGATACACAATGATGAAGTGACGTTTCACTCATAGTTACCGCAGGCAGAAAACAAAAGAATAGAAAGAATCATCAGCCAAACTTGAAACGGCTCAGATATTTACTGCAGAGCAAAAACTGAACGCAATCAAATATTAGTGTCACTGTCACTTGATGGAGGATCTGGTGAAGAAGCTGTCAGCGATCAAAATATTGATTTTGAAGTTGTTGATAGTTTGAAATAATAGTTTGGAGAATATTTTTGAGATCGCTAATGTAAGCCAGATGCTGAATGTACTAAATGAGCTCTGACGAGGACAGTGGTGATGGCATAAAACATCTGCTCAAACTGAACTCTTCCAAGCTCCAAAAGGTAACAAAATATGCTTTCTTGTATTCTTCTGTAATTGTTACTTTAATATTAGGAGAGTTTTATATTATCGCGTCAGGGAGAGATCCATCTGTCGCTAAAGACCCAAATATGTAATGATGATTGGCGAAACATTCATGCATTTAAGGGTTAACACAACACAAAAATGTTGGATCACTGTAAAAGTAAGGGCTGGTAGCATATGGTAAAGAATCAAGGCTGCTTTTCTCATTTATTTTCTCTTAAAACTAACATCTCCAAGATGAATCACAACATTAAACCATGTGATTTTAAGAGAAACTATTTAAAACGAATTGGAAATTGGTACTCGTCCAATGACAAAATGCTGAATTAGACACGTTCCTGGGTGGGTTAACATGTTTTGTTGATCCTGGAACAACATTCCTGTCCGACAATATAGTCCTAACCATATCCCTACCCCTAAACCTAACCCTACCCATAAGTTATTCCTAAAATCAGAGGGAAATGACAGGTGAATAACACTGATGTAGAAGCACCTAATCCTGGTTGTAAGCCTAAACTTGACATAAACTGTAAACTTGTCCCTCAAATCTGACTGGTTGATTGGAATGTTGTTCCAGGATCAACAAAGATGTTGATCCAGGAACATGTTGCACTTGGTGAAATCAGGTTCTGCCATTTAAATATAGTATTGAATATAGTAAAAAATACCATACATTCGAAGTTGTTTTGCAAAACATTCAAACATATACAAGTTGTTTGACAGTCTCAGGAGAACTGAACCATCCACAGTGCTTGATGGGAGTGGGCGGTCACTTCTGAGCTCTTTTGCTGGGGTTCTGGTTTCCATAGTAACAGCGACTTCTCTGATTGGTGAATCACTCCTTTAGGATTATCTCATTACTTCTGAATAAATTTTAGAAATTATATTAGAACATCAAATGGCATATACACATCTGTAGACATAACGTTTATCACCTTGGGAAGACACATCATATTTCTCTTAAAACACTGAGAAGAAGTCACTGAGCACATAGCAGCGACTTACAAAAAAGCAACATGTTTTTAGACATGATACCATGGTGTTGTTGTAAAGTACCATGTAAATACCATGGTAAATGAATATGATAATCATTGTAACACCACAGTGATTATTTTGTAAGGGAAGTCAAAGGCAAGATATCACTGAATTGGTACAGTAATCTTTTTCTGCCTGTCATTGGATTCACACTGTCCCTCGCTCGAGCAGTTTTGGCACAGGCAGAGCCCGAGAGACATGCCTCAGTTGCACCCAATCTGAACATGAAAGCTCTTTGAGTTAAGAGAGTGTTTTTGCCGTGTATTAGGTGACGAGAGAGAATGTGCCGAATCAAATGAGAAACATACTGCCACTGTTTCTCCACATTTTTGTTTATCATTGTACAGCTATTTGCTTATTCGGAAATGGGCTGAATAATGATCAGTCTGAAGAATATACAAAGGGCAATTTAGTTTCCATGGCTCAGTTAAAGGAATAGTTCAACCACAAATTAAATTTATCCCATAATTTACTCACCCTCAAGCCATCCTAGTTGAATATGACTTTCTTTTTCAGTCGAACACAAACAGAGTTATATTAAAACATATCCTGGCTCTTCCCAGCTTTGTAATGGCATTGGATACTGCATTGAATTGAATAGAGTTTTTGAAGCTCCAAAAAGCGCATCGTAATCCATCATAAAAGTAATCCGTACGACTCCAGTGGTTTAGCAATTTCCTTCTGAAGCGAAGCGATTGTGTTTTTGTAAGAAAAATATTAATATTTAAAACTTTATTAGCGATAATCACTGGCATCAGGCAACGGCCGTACGTGCGTTCACGAAAGAGAGACGAGTTCCAGCGGAAGGGTGACCTCTGACCAGACGTATGACATTGGACGTATGATGTAGCGGAAGCTCAGGTGAGAATTGGCGAACGCAGCAGCACAGAGAATAAAACGGCTAAAGGTGTACTTAAATCCTAGTTATGTGGATTAATAAAACACTATTTCAACTAATTAAAGAAGTTCAACTAATTGCATTAAATATCCATTTAAACTATAATACATTTTCATTTGACTGGAAAAAGTATGCAATTAAGTATCCGAAAACATTACATTCACTTCGCACTTAAGTATTGTCTTGTACTACCGGTATGTATTATTCCCTTGATAAGTAGGCCTGCTCTTTTTAAAAAGTATGCCAAAGTGGAGTTCTTTTTCCCAAGGGTCATCATACTTTTTTATTTTTATTATTTAATATTTATTTCTTCTGTGCTACACTTCTGGTTCTGAAAGTTACAGTATGTTTTCATTGTACCCAAAAGATCACAGGAAATTTGATTCCGCATGATTTGACCTCTTTAAATTATATTCTTGAATATTGTGTGTGCATTTGTTTGCAGGTTCCCCTTTGGGTGGTCTGGCTGGAATGGAGTATTTGGCCCACCATGTTAAGAAGAGAATAAAGAGCAACACACGGGTTCGTAGAGAGACGTATGAGGATGAGATCTTTAACATCGAGGTTCTGTTGGGGGTGGACTGCTCTGTGGTGATGTTTCATGGCAGAGAGCACATCCAGAAGTACCTCCTCACCCTCATGAACATTGTAAGTTCCCCACACTCCAGTAGAAATAATTTACACTGATTTCATGTAAATATGTGTACCTTTGTACACCTTTTGTACATAGTTTGAAGAGATTCTGAGATGACCCTATTGTCATAAGCAAAGCAAAATCCTCAGTTCTTCTATTTCAGTGTTGTGAAAACACCCTTTTGCCTTTGTTATTAAAGGGATAGTTCACTCACTTCTTCATTTTTTCCAAACCTGTATGAGTTTCTTTCTTCTGCTGAACACAAAAGATATTTTTGAAGAATATGGGCCCTATTGACTTCCATAGTATGTAAAAAAAAATACAATGGAAGTCAATGGGGTCCATGAACTGTTCGGTTCGACAAAAAAAAAAAAAAATGTTCAACAAAGGAAAGAAATTGAGGGTGACAAAATAAAGAACATCAACAACTTGAGGGTGAGTAAATTATGACAATTTTTTTTAGTTTTGGGTGAACTATTCTTCAGGGAGTTCAGGGAAAGACTTCTTCTACTTCAAGTATACTTTGTATAAAAGGCGTTAGCTAAATGGCTTTTGCTTCATTATCTGTCAGCTAAATGACGAGTAATTTACCGTAGGAACTTTTAGGTTCTGCGTCTTGTGTAAACAGATCAACAGTTATCCAAAACTCTTCCACAATGTCACTTTGCAGACAGTATGATTGCTATATCCAATGATGATTATATCAAACTCAAAGAGGGAAATTAGCATTACTGTACACAATACTTGGATGTCGAGCCAAACCTCCATCTTTTTCCCTGACAACTGCTCTAAAGTCAAGAAATTACATCCACATCCCTGACAGAGTTTCCTACCCGAAAGATTGATGTACTTGAGATCCTCGACGAGACCAGACTTGCAATGAACTTGCCGTCAAACCTGCACAACTAAACATTTTCTGTCTTTCCGTCCTTTTTCTTTTTCATTTAATCTCGTTTTGGCTTTATGGTTGTGTGCAAAGAAAACCCCCGATCCAGTGTCCCGTAATCAATTTGAAGATACTTTATACAAACTTTTATGTTGCTGTGGTGGTAACAAACCCTCAGTATTACCTTCAAATGCCTTTGAAAAATAAACCAAACGTATTTAGATAGGTGGCTATAAACATGCTAACTAAAAACAACTAACCATAGAAGAAAACTGTTTACTCTAGTGTCCTTGTGGCAATGTACAAATTGCGGTCTGACATTTTGAATGAAAAAAAAAAAACACAAAATCGAATTTGCATAGCTAGAAACGTTTTTGTTTTTTGTCCTCGTGTAAAGTATGTTTTAGGGGTAAAAGTGACTAGCTACCAGTACCAAAGGTCTTGCAACTTATATTCCAGTGTTCCTCCACGCTCATAATTCTCTCATTCACAGTTAATTTTTGTTTGCACGGTGGTTCCGTGACTAAGCAGAAGACAAACTCCGATGGTATACCTTGCTGCATTATTAATTAAGTCCTAATGATTTTCTGGCACTTTGGCCTCTTACACGTCAATTAGCTACCTGCTAAAGACAAGCTGAGATCTGGACTAATAAATCCCTGACAGGGTCCTGGAAAGGGCCAGAGACTGCTAGCACTAATGAGAGACTCGCTGCTAAGGTGATTAGTATTGTGTGTGTGTGTGTGTGTGTGTGTGTGTGTGTGTGTGTGTGTGTGTGTGTGTGTGTGTGTGTGTGTGTGTGTGTGTGTGTGTGTGTGTGTGTGTGTGTGTGTGTGTGTGTGTGTGTGTGTGTGTGTGTGTGTGTGTGTGTGTGTGTGTGTGTGGTGTGTGTGTGGTGTGTGTGTGTGTGTGTGTGTGTGAGAGAGAGAGGAGAGAATACAAATAAGAGAGTATGTGCTGATAATAGTCATTAATGTGCCGGGTTACATAGCTGTCATTACTGAGTGCCTGAGTAGACACATGGTTGTCTAGTTTGAGGTGGGAACAAGGTTACTTGGCACTGTTTCTTAGAGACTGATATGCTTAGCAACAATGATAATGAATTGTTATTTTAACAACAAGGAAAAATCTTTTATTTCTCTCATTATAAATATATAATAATGATTTTTTTTCATAATATAAAATTCAATATTTTATATCAAGTGAAGTTATTAAACGTAATATCGGGAGGAGTACGCCCTAATCTTTAATATGGTAGGATATTAAAGCAGCTTCTTACCCTGTCTTCAGTTCTTTTGGCATCCCTCCTGGGTAGGTTGCCACCTTTGATTGGGGGGGGGTTGTTGTTAATATTGAAAAACATTTTCCCATTCAGAAAAGTTTTCTCTTTTCACCCAGTCTGAGTTGTAGGTTTGTAAATAGTTTTTCTTTGACACTGGTGGCTCATCCGATTTTGTTGTGTTATCCCTCCTCATCCGTCTCTCCCCCCATTTCACACAATAGATGTAAATAGAACGTTTTTAAAAAGATAGCTGGCAACTGAACTCACGCTGTTTCATCCTGGATGTGTGTTGACCGACCGACAGCACAGGCAGTTGCTAGGCGATAAGTTGAGCTTCCAATCAAATAAAAGTAAACGCCCTGGCATTGGCCAATCCACTGTTTTACCCGTTTTTACCCGTTTACGGACACAGGATTGGATGTACAATTGGATGTGCAAATCGGAGCTCAAGTAAAATATCCTCTCCGAACCCCTCTATAGCAGACAGCAAGCCAAAACCGTTGTCGTTTACCATGGTTTCAGTTTTTCTTTCACCTAAAAACATTAACTACAAAACCGCGAATTTGTGAAAACGGCGACGTTGTGCACATGTGTATTACGTGTTTAGTTTTTCTTTACAAAGTTACATCGCCAACTACTGGCCTGGCATGCATAATACAGCACTTTTAGTCACTGTTTTCACAATTTTATACATTTTCGCAGCACTAGTCATTATGACATCATCTTTTGTACGCAAAAAAAACACGCGAAGGAAAAACATTTCCATTTTTAGTACATATTGATTTCATGGCGACTAAAATATCAAAAGATTTTTATAAAAATTATTATTTTCTTTACATTATCATCTTCTTGTTACAGTAATAGTCGTTTCTGGAGCCATCTGTGAATACAGTATGTGAACACACACTCATCTAAAGTTTAGTTTCATTGAAAAACAAGTGGTGTTATAAGGAATAGGCATCTAATTGTATCATATGCATTCTGGTGAAAGGTTGAAGCGTTTCAGTGGAAACTATAGCTAGCTCAGTGTCTTCTGCTCTCCATAATCAGGCTCAGATTTTTAAACAGCCTCTAGTCGAGCTGTCATCCATCTGTCAGTGTGTGTGTGTGTGCGTGTGCGTGTGCATGTGCGCTGTGTGTGTGTGTGTGTGTGTGTGTGTGTGTGCATGTGCGTGGTGCGTGTGTGTGTGTGTGTGTGTGTGTGTGTGTGTGTGTGTGTGTGTGTGTGTGTGTGTGTGTGTGTGTGTGTGGTGTGTGTGTGTGTGTGTTTGTGTGTGTGTGTGTGTGTGTGTGTGTGTGTGTGTGTGGTTTAGTGCTTCATTCGTTTTCTTTCTTACACACCCTGGTCACTTAGCCAGAGCTTAGGGCCTCCTTACAGATTTCTTCCCAGGTTCCCCCCAGGGCATTGTGTAAATGAGTGGAGAGAAGTCAGGTGTGAGCATAGTGAAACTGTTTCTCTTCTTGTAATGCTGAAATTGGATCTTAAAGGATCTTAAATCTATGTTATTTTATGAAGGGATGCAGATATGCAGGGGTATCTTTCTTTCTCTTTCTTTGAGATAACACTTGTAACCCTCCTTGTTCACTTCTCTTACATTTGTTTTTAAGCAACTTTTTTGAATAAGCATTTTTATAAAAATTTTAACACTTTTTTCCCTCTGAGGTACCCTGAGGGGTCCCAGGACGTCACTTTTATATATACTTTTTTACGTAAAAATATCAAATTGCCTCTGACTCAGACAGTTTTTCTGCCTACATAATTTTGGTATCCGTGTTATTGCCCAAACGAATTACACATCCATGCATCACATCTAGGCTGTCTCTATTAAGGCTGTGTTTGTGTTACCTTTCTTCTTGTTTATCCTTTATGTTTTTCTTATGAATCGTTGCACAGGTGAATGAGATTTACCAGGACAGCTCCCTGGGTGCCAATATTAATGTTGTCCTGGTTAGAATCATGATGCTCTGCTCCTCCAAGGTAAGACGGCATCTGCCAGCTTCCTTCTGAAACTTTTTTTGGATGACTTTGGTTGTATCAACAGCACTTCAAAGTATGAAAATATCTCTAACTATGAAAAATATGATAATCTAGTGTACTCGACTGTCCAACAGAGACTGTTTTGAAGTATATCCTGTTATCGCAATCCAAACAAAATCTCACTGCTGTAGCTGAAGAAGATCGTTTTAAAGTTAGACTTTTGGATTTATGTCTGGAGCCTGGACACATTAACAAGGCCTGAATGCATAAGAATCTTTAAAAATCAGAATATGACACTGCCAAAATCAGCATGCGAAAATTGAAAACATAAGTTTAATTATTTTAGGTTCAGTCAAAGTAGTGGTTGAAGGTTACAGCATATTTTTGACCTCTACAAAAGACTTTGATTGATTTGTTTCTAATTGTCTCTGGTATTCTACTGTAAAAAAAAAAAAACGTTAAATTACGGTAAAATACTGGCAGCTGTGGTTGCCAGAAATGTACCTTATAAAATACCGGTAGCAACATTTTAGATTTTACAGACTTAACTTAAAATTTACAGTATCAAACCTTATTTCATTATCTGATATAATGTTAATTTACCAACCTATTGAAGTATTAATATCTGTTTTGTACTATTGTAATACATTGACAACCAACAATGTTGGTTGTCAATGTGATTGATGATCAATCACTGCTGTGATTGTTGGTTGTCAATGTATTACAATAGTAAATAAACAAATCACAAGCAAACTCTTCCACAAGAAAGTTAATACTAATATATAGAAGCTATACGGTGTCATTCACACAAACACCATCATGGTAACACACATGAAATTTTAAAAATGCAATAAACATTAATTTAACAACATTAAATGTAACATAAAACCCTAATGTACATAACTGATTAGAAAAAAAAACGAAGAAACTATGAAGAAGAAACCGTTTATTTTTTCAACAAAAATACATCAAATGTGAAGTGTCACGCAGGGAACAGTTGTGGGAATGTCAATTTACGTTTTTTCACTGTAAATTATATAATGAGTTGTTCTTTTTCACTTTCAAAAACTGTACATTTAACGGTATTTTACAGTAAAATTACATTAAATATACCATTAGATCTATCAGTTATTTACTGTATATAGTAAGGAAACTTTCTGTTAACCAATTAACAGTTTTTCACTGTAGCATATATATATATATAACTAGATATAAATCATCTTTACCTGCAGTACAGAGTCATTCACAAGATGCACATGCAATAAAGAGCTGCTTTGTAAAACAATAGAAGACATTTGCCAGTTTTGTTTTCCAACAATGGATTGTAGCAATATCCACCTCATCCAGCAGTCTTTTTGTTTTCTGTTTTATTCACCTTATTTTCCACGACAACAAAGGTGTCATTGTGTTCGTTTTGTCATCTTACTTCCGGCTGAGAGGGATTTCAACTTCCTGCTGAGAGAGACCTACGCTAGTTGCTAGACGTAATTCTATAACGTTAGCTGTAAAATATGTAAAGTATTATATCTATGCTCAGTAAGGGGCTCCCCATAGGTTAACGTTACCTCTGGCCTCTTCATATCGTCTACCCACGTTAACAATGACGATCTATGGGACAATATGAGACCACCTGATCGTCGTAGGAAGTTTCCTATGTGCTCCCAATTTAAAACATTAACGGTATTAACGTTATTTGACATTTCGCTAAAGTTATAGCTAGCTTTAAACAATCTTCTAACTACTGAACTAGCTACTGGATGTGCTGTGACATATTGCGGAAGAGCGAAGTATTAAAAGTGGGCGGAGCGGAATAAGGTGAATAAGGTATCCAAGAAACCGCTGAAAAATTTCAGACCTTTTTGCAAACCCATTTGACAGCTTCGTTCACGAATTTGGCATTCTCATCTGTGTTTCTACACAACTGATAGAAAACACACAAGATGATTGCTAAAATATTATCAGGGAAATCAATTCTCCGTACTTTGACACATAAGGATTTATCAGCAACTTTTTACTGGGACTCATGCCCAGTGAAATGAGTCTAGAGTCTTGGTTGACAAAGTAAGACCGTATGAACCTGTGATTTGTGTTGGTTTGGTCAGTCCATGGGTTTGATTGAGCTGGGCAATGCCTCTCGGAGTCTGGAGAACGTCTGTCGCTGGGCCTTCCTGCAGCAGAAAGAGGACAAGAATGATGCAGAATACCACGATCATGCCATTTTCCTCACCAGGCAGGAGTTTGGACCCACTGGCATGCAGGGTAATACTTTTTTGAAAATATAACGTGATGCATGTACTGTAAATCAAGAATCTCAGATTTGCAGACCAACTAAAATTCATGTAACGGGGAGAGTTACATTAAGTTATTTTCAGCAAGACTTGCCAATTTAAGGCAGACTGTTGTTTATGCGACTGTTGAGCTATGTGACGGTGCAAATACTCCTATACCTTTCTACTCTGACTTTTATCTTCTCTTTTTTTCAGGTTATGCTCCTGTGACAGGAATGTGTCACCCTGTGAGAAGTTGCACTCTGAACCACGAGGATGGCTTCTCCTCTGCTTTTGTTGTGGCCCATGAGACAGGACATGTGTGAGGAAAACTTGATCAGAAATTCCACCATAATTTGCATAATTCATTCTCATTAAATGTTCAGATACCAAAAACCAAGACCAAACAGCATATACAGTATATACAGTGTTTGTGTCCAGGCAAAGAAACAGCCAACAGAACAAACAGAGAGCAGAATGGAGAAATCAGAGATTAAGGATGTCTATGAAGTAAATGTATTTAATTAATAGAATATTAAACATAAATTCAATATTTACGTGCAGTGGCATATAGACGCAAGTGCTTGATTTATGTATAATAAGTGGTTCCCTACATAATTTAGCCAACTAATATGATTTATATTCTTTTGGTTTCTCCTCCCCATATTAGATTTTTTTTTTTTTTACAAATGCTTTTGAAAATACTGGGAATCGGTATCGGCAAGTACCAAACATATTTGGGATTGTACTCATTCTTGAAAAAAATGGTATCTGTAACGTTTTAGGCCCGATGAAGATGATAAAGTTTCCAAAACAAAAGTATTTATTCAATAAAACAAACTTAGATAATCCACAGGTATGCAGGCACCGTAACAAAACAATACCAGACAAAGAACAACAAAGAGGAACTTAAATATACACAGATAATAAGCTCAATGGTGAACAGATGTGCTGATTGAATGACTCTCCATAGAAACGAATGACTGGGAAAACGGAACAAAGGAGCACGGGAAACAGGTTCCTGAAGAGAAACAAACTAACAGTCCATGAAAATGAAACTTAACTTAAAACGAACATGACAGTATCGGTGCATCCTTAATATTTTAATTATTTAGATATTATATTATGAAATAATATACATAATATATTATGTATTACATAGGCCCTATATATTCTCTCACCCATGTTTCCTTTAAGTACAATAGATGACTGAGAGAGTAATATTGGTTTTGTTATACCCAGACTGGGGATGGAGCATGACGGCCAGGCGAATGAGTGCGGGGATGAGGTTCCCATGGGCAGTATCATGGCTCCTCTGGTTTCAAGCAGCATTTCACCGCTTTCACTGGTCCCTATGCAGTCAACAGGAGCTCAGGCGATACCTCAAGTGAGTTACTGTGTTTTTGTAGCCTCCTGATTTGTAGTATATGAACATATTCACCCAGTTCATTGATTGTAAAATCCTAAAATAGTGCTGTTACTCATGCAGTGCATATGGACTGTCTTCGTGACGACCCTTTTGATCATGAGTGGCCAACTCTGCCCCAGCTGCCTGGTCTGCATTACTCTGATGAACGAACAGTGCCGCTTTGACTTTGGCATGGGCTACATGATGTGCACTGCGGTGAGTGAAACAGAAACTTTATCACACCAACCAAACTGACATGCCATCTGACTCCACATCCAACCACATAAACTAGTAAGATTTATAGTTAGTGAATCTGGCAATGCAGTATACAGTGGAGTCCAAAGAGATAATAAGAGATAGGTTGAAAATGTGCCATGTTTTTTTATGTTTAAAACTGTGAAAAGCCCTATTTACAGGGATAGTTCACCTAAAAATGAAAATGCTGTCATTAATTACTCACCCTCACGTCATTGCAAACCCGTAAGACTTTTGTTCATCTTCAGAACACAAAATGGAGATATTTTTGATAAAATCTGAGATATTCCTGTCCCTCCATTGACAGCTACACAACTACCTCTTTCAAGCCCCGAAAAAAAGGAGGGTAAAGGCATCATAAATGTAATCCATGTGATTTTATGAAGTGACGCGAGTACTTTGTTTGTGAATAATTTATAATTGATTTACAATATTTTTTTTTACTATTAAAAATATTAACAAATATATTTTTTATTAAAAATAATTTATTTACAAAATTGTAATCTCCAACGGTGCTCTCATGAGAGCACCATGACACATACGTGTTGTGTTGACGTGAGAGTTGTAGATTAGTATTTTGTAAATAAAGTAGTACATTGTGTTTTTACCAGCACTTGTGTCGCTTCATAAAATTGGAGTCACATGGATGAATTTAATGATTTCATAACTACCTTACTGGGGCTTGAAAGTGTCAGTTGCATAGCTGTCAATGGAGGGACGGACAGCTCATAGATTTCATCAACATAACTTCATTTGTGTTCTGCAGATGAACGAAAGTCTTACGGGTTTGGAACGACATGAGGGTGAGTAATTGATGACAGAATTTTCATTTTTGGGGAACTAAGTTTCTATATTATTTCTAATATTAATCAAAAGACATTGCTCATGCAGCTCTTTGTACAGATGATTATATTTTCTTGCTTCCATTGAAGCACAAGATGCTCTTTGGATCATTCTCAAATCACTGAACATGCAACATGCAAGTAGAACATGCAGGAGAACATGATCATCTGATTTTGAAGGTTTCGGGTCTTTTTTCTTCTTCAAAAATGTTACCCTTTAGGGGTACAAACAGTTAACCTTAAAGGGACACATTTTTTAAACCATTGTGTAATATGTAAGGTACCACTATGAACTTTTATGGGTAAATAAGGTACAAAGATCTCCCTTCAAGGTTACTTCCCCAGTGAAAAACTGTTCTACTCCTAAAGGCACAAGATTTGCAATTTATTTTTCTGAGAGTGTATGGTTATTATATCATTTATATATATTTTTTAAAAGTAATAAATTACACACAGTAAGGTTTTCATTAACTTTATTTATTTATTAATGTGTAGTATATTTTTAATAATTTTCTTTTTACTTTAAATCAGTCTGTTTACTATATTATTATTAACAAAGGTTGCTGTAGATGTATTTCTCATTTGTTTTTTGTATTTTCCATTTACAGTCCACCCCTTGTGTATGACGTGCACATTTTGCCCATTGTCATTAATGGTTTCCTGTTAAAAAAAAAGTAATAAAGTAACAAAAAATAACGCAAAATAGAAACATTTCTAGACTCTTGGACTCCACTTATATTTGTATAATCTTATATTAAGAAGTAACGTTGTTTAAGCAGGTGCAAGCAGGGAATTCAAAAAGTCCTCTGTCACTTTTCTACAATATTTCCCTGCCACCATACAACCATATAATCTGAGCTTGTCTCACAAGCTTTAGCTTTCACAGGCTACGTGTATGAATGAGAGCATGACTGTTTCTTTTAGTACAGCACCTACGACCCCTTGCAAGCAGTTGTGGTGCAGCCACCCCGAGAACCCTTTCTTCTGCAAGACCAAGAAGGGCCCTCCTATCGACGGGACCCAAGTGTGCAACAGGAAAGGTTGGACTTGTAGACCCTTTATTCTACTGTACATTACACAGAACCAAAATAACAGATACCACTTTTATCTTTTACTTTTTCTTCTCTCTGTTTCTCTAGCACTGTTTTAAGGGTCACTGTATCAAGCTGACACCAGACATTCTTAGGCAGGATGGCCACTGGGGTCAGTGGACCAAGTTCGGATCCTGTTCTCGGACCTGTGGTGGTGGAGTACGGTTCCGCACTCGAGAGTGTAACAACCCAATGTGAGTGTCTTCAGATTGATTCGTCCCATCACCTTTCTCGTCTGTTGACTTAAACAAACCTGTTCTGTGTTTTAGTCCGGCCAATGGGGGGCGCACTTGTTATGGAAACAACTATGAGTTCCAGCTCTGTAACATGGAGGAGTGTGCAAAGGCCCTGGCTGACTTCAGAGAGGAGCAATGCAAGATGTGGAACCCCCCACTTTGAGCATGAAGACACCAAACACCATTGGCTGCCCTACGAGCACCCTGAACGTGAGTTAAAGCTATTTATTTAGTGTGATTAATCCCCAAATCATTTTCCACTTTTGTTGGAGGTGAAAAAGACATTGGCACACTCACATGTTATACTTTCCATTTTAATGCTTCCTGATGTTCGCCATGTGTCTTAGACCATGTTCGTCCTTCGTTCAAAGGAATGTGCTTTTTAAATATTCACAAAGCAACGTTTTCTGTAAATGCTTTCTCTCGCCCCTGTAATCTGTGTTCAAGGACGTTATTATGTGGCATTTAGAACCACTTTTTTTGTATTCTAGTAACTTTTATGCTTCTGCATTTTGAGATATCCGTAACAGTTTACATTAAGGTTTTATTTTGTTAACATTAGTTAACTACATTAGTTAGCATGAAGTAACAATGAATCTTAGTTAATGTTAATCTAAACATTTACTAGTGTAACTGTCGTAGGCCAGTAAGAGCTGTGCAAGTAAACCTCACTCCCCCTGATCTCAAGAAGTGCTCAAGACTCACTGGAGACCAAGGTTCGAATCCCGCTCGGAGCGAGTTGAATAGGACTGGTTACATTTGGTGCCGTGACCCTGATGGAATTAAAGTTTAGTGAGTGTGAGGGTAACTGTTTTAGGCCAGTATTAGCTGTGCATGTAAACCTCACTCCCCTGATCTCATGAAACGCTCTAGCGACTGATACTAGAGGCTGTGGTCTTTAGCTTCCTTGTTAGAGTGCCGCCTCCCCCGCCAGAAATCACGATTTGATTCCTGCTCTGTTGATTCCTAATCTGTTA
>JARPMJ010005569.1:57500-61514 GCA_033366665.1 Phoxinus dragarum | reverse complement strand
TTACTAAGCGCACTACTTACTGAATCCTGCAATTAGTATGTCCACTCCTATTTTTCTAGATATAATATGAAGCCGTGTGAAAGATCTCAGGCTGTAGTTTGCTACTTTGTCGCATATGTGTGGCATCCAAATGTTTTTATTATTATCTAGCATTTTTTATGTGTGTAAACAAAGTTTTGGTCCGATCAAATAATGGGTTTTGAGAAAGAGTTTTAGTTCTGTAATTGCTCTTGATGTTTCATCACAGGTTCTTCAGATCTTTTATTCTGGAGTATAAAAAGTTCAAAAGCTTCTCGTGGAACAACAGACTGTAAAGTTTTAATTGAGGCTTTATTTGGCCGGAGACTTACTGAACATGCTGTGGTCGCAGCGCTCGGGGTGTGTGGGCGTGATGTCACGGGGTGTGTGTTCCGTGTGGATCCAGTTCTCCAGAGCCGGACTCCCGGGATCCGTTCCCTCGCTCACTTTATCCTGAGCGTCTCTGCTGTCCTGAACCTCCATTCCCCAAACACTGCCCTCATCCTCTCCTGCAGAACCCAGACAGCGCTCGCTCTCTCCTACACACACAACACACAACACATCAGAGAACACACAACACACACAACACTGCCCTCATCCTCTCCTGCAGAACCCAGACAGCGCTCGCTCTCTCCTACACACACAACACACAACATCAGAGAACACACAACATCAGCACAGAGAACACACAACATCAGCACAGAGAACACACAACATCAGCACAGAGAACACACAACATCAGCACAGAGAACACACAACATCAGCACAGAGAACACACAACATCAGCACAGAGAACACACAACATCAGCACAGAGAACATCAGCACAGAGAACACACAACATCAGCACAGAGAACACACAACATCAGCACAGAGAACACACAACATCAGCACAGAGAACATCAGCACAGAGAACACACAACATCAGCACAGAGAACACACAACACATCAGAGAACACACAACATCAGCACAGAGAACACACAACATCAGCACAGAGAACACACAACATCAGCACAGAGAACATCAGCACAGAGAACACACAACATCAGCACAGAGAACATCAGCACAGAGAACACACAACATCAGCACAGAGAACATCAGCACAGAGAACACACAACACATCAGAGAACACACAACATCAGCACAGAGAACATCAGCACAGAGAACACACAACATCAGCACAGAGAACACACAACATCAGCACAGAGAACACACAACATCAGCACAGAGAACACACAACATCAGAGAACACACAACATCAGCACAGAGAACACACAACATCAGCACAGAGAACATCAGCACAGAGAACACACAACATCAGAGAACACACAACATCAGAGAACACACAACATCAGAGAACACACAACATCAGCACAGAGAACACACAACATCAGCACAGAGAACATCCGCACAGAGAACACACAACATCAGAGAACACACAACATCAGCAACAGAGAACACACAACATCAGCACAGAGAACACACAACATCAGCACAGAGAACACACAACATCAGCACAGAGAACACACAACATCAGCACAGAGAACATCAGCACAGAGAACACAAAACATCAGAGAACACACAACATCAGCACAGAGAACACACACATCAGCACAGAGAACACACAACATCAGCACAGAGAACACACAACATCAGCACAGAGAACACACAACATCAGCACAGAGAACATCAGCACAGAGAACACACAACACATCAGAGAACACACAACATCAGCACAGAGAACATCAGCACAGAGAACACACAACATCAGCACAGAGAACACACAACATCAGCACAGAGAACACACAACATCAGCACAGAGAACACACAACATCAGAGAACACACAACATCAGCACAGAGAACACACAACATCAGCACAGAGAACATCAGCACAGAGAACACACAACATCAGAGAACACACAAACATCAGAGAACACACAACATCAGAGAACACACAACATCAGCACAGAGAACACACAACATCAGCACAGAGAACATCCGCACAGAGAACACACAACATCAGAGAACACACAACATCAGCACAGAGAACACACAACATCAGCACAGAGAACACACAACATCAGCACAGAGAACACACAACATCAGCACAGAGAACATCAGCACAGAGAACACAAAACATCAGAGAACACACAACATCAGCACAGAGAACACACAACATCAGCACAGAGAACACACAACATCAGCACAGAGAACACACAACATCAGCACAGAGAACACAACATCAGCACAGAGAACATCAGCACAGAGAACACACAACATCAGCACAGAGAACATCAGCACAGAGAACACAAACATCAGAGAACACACACATCGCACAGAGAACACACAACATCAGCACAGAGAACACACAACATCAGCACAGAGAACACACAACATCAGCACAGAGAACACACAACATCAGCACAGAGAACACAACATCAGCACAGAGAACACACAACATCAGCACAGAGAACACACAACATCAGAGAACACACAACATCAGCACAGAGAACATCAGCACAGAGAACACACAACACATCAGAGAACACACAACATCAGCACAGAGAACACAACATCAGCACAGAGAACATCAGCACAGAGAACACACAACATCAGCACAGAGAACATCAGCACAGAGAACACACAACATCAGCACAGAGAACACACAACATCAGCACAGAGAACATCAGCACAGAGAACACACAACATCAGCACAGAGAACATCAGCACAGAGAACACACAACACATCAGAGAACACACAACATCAGCACAGAGAACATCAGCACAGAGAACACACAACATCAGCACAGAGAACACACAACACATCAGAGAACACACAACATCAGCACAGAGAACATCAGCACAGAGAACACACAACACATCAGAGAACACACAACATCAGCACAGAGAACACACAACACATCAGAGAACACACAACATCAGCACAGAGAACATCAGCACAGAGAACACACAACACATCAGAGAACACACAACATCAGCACAGAGAACATCAGCACAGAGAACACACAACACATCAGAGAACACACAACATCAGCACAGAGAACATCAGCACAGAGAACACACAACACATCAGAGAGAACATCAGCACAGAGAACACACAACATCAGCACAGAGAACATCAGCACAGAGAACACACACAACACATCAGAGAGAACATCAGCACAGAGAACACACAACATCAGCACAGAGAACATCAGCACAGAGAACACACAACATCAGCACAGAGGAACATCAGCACAGAGAACACACAACACATCAGAGAACACACAACACATCAGAGAACACACAACATCAGCACAGAGAACACACAACATCAGCACAGAGACACACAACACATCAGAGAACACACAACATCAGCACAGAGAACACACAACACATCAGAGAACACACAACATCAGCACAGAGAACATCAGCACAGAGAACACACAACACATCAGAGAACACACAACATCAGCACAGAGAACATCAGCACAGAGAACACACAACATCAGCACAGAGAACATCAGCACAGAGAACACACAACACATCAGAGAACACACAACATCAGCACAGAGAACATCAGCACAGAGAACACACAACATCAGCACAGAGAACATCAGCACAGAGAACACACGAACACATCAGAGAACACACAACATCAGCACAGAGAACATCAGCACAGAGAACACACAACATCAGCACAGAGAACATCAGCACAGAGAACACACAACACATCAGAGAACACACAACATCAGCACAGAGAACATCAGCACAGAGAACACACAACACATCAGAGAACACACAACATCAGCACTGCAACATCTAATATCAATGCAGTCATTTACAATGACATTTACCCATCCCATACATCCCATTTACATTCATGCATTTTGTAAAGCGACTTGCATTGCATTAATTAATTCGAGGAACAGTATATACTTATCAATATCAGGGGTGCCACAATATTTATTTATTAATTTGGAAATAATATCTTTA
>JARPMJ010005569.1:47500-52500 GCA_033366665.1 Phoxinus dragarum | reverse complement strand
CCCAAAATTCATTAAGAGAAATAAAAATAGAACATGCTTATAGAAAATGTGCAGGTCATGAAAATATGTTTTCCATTATTTCATTAATACATATATTCTTTATATATATTAAAATATATATTAATATGTATATTTAAGTGAGAGACAAGAAGGGAAAAAACAACTATTTGATATATATATATTCTATATAGATATAGGTATAGATATAGGTGCATTATTTGTTAAACAATCATTATATCACACACACACACACACACACACACACACACACACACACACACACACACACACACCACACACACACACACACACACACACACACACACACAATCATTATATATAATGATATACAATCATACAGATTATAAAGCTAAATTATAATGTCAAAAAATGCATTTCTCACATAGTATTTTTTGTCTTGTTTCCAAATTCTTACATCAAGAAGCATTTACTAAATTACATAAGAAATTTATTTTGTTTTCTAAAAAAAAAAAAAAAAAAGCTCACAAGAAAACAAGATATAGTTTCTTGATTCACTTTTACTTGATTTAAGAATTGTTTTATATTTGGACTGTAATGAGCATTTTTCGCAGTGTATGAGAATAATAGATCATCTGATGAGGTTCATATTGAGATCTTTGATATTTTTTTGACATTATTGAGACACGTGTGAGATCACTGGGGGCTTTTCATCATAGGACACAAAAAGCGAAAAGCAAATGCGTTCTCCATTTAATATTTGTTTTAAAGAAACAATTGAGATATTAAAAATACATATTTGTTGTGATTGAGATTTTGGGAGTGTGTGTGTGAAGCTCTTCTATAACACGTGTTTGTGTGATATAGAGATCATTGAGATCTCAAACAAGCTCTTATTTACCCAGAAACCAATGCTTCAGATCTCAATATAATGCATGATGTCTTCTGATTCTGTAATTATTTCTCCTCTGGGATTTAACATCTGAAACCAAACTGAGTCTTCAGTAAAAGAAGATTGAATCAGTCCTCGAGGAAAACTGCAATACGATAGTGACACACACACACACACACACCACACACACACACACACACACACACACACACACACACACACACACACACACACACACACAGTGTTTTTCAGTGATTATAGACGCTTCATGCACAGTTTCTCTCTTAAAGCCACACAGACTAATACCCAGATCAATCAAATGTCAAAAGGTCTTGTAAAGGTGATTCATCAGATCAAGGGTGCACCACACACACACACACACCACGCTGCAATCTCTTCTCTTCACAACATCACTTTTCTTCACAACGTCTGAGTGTGTTAGAATCAGGAGAACACAATCACATTAACTACCAATCACTAACTATCCACAAACACAACTAAAGTTATAACAGTTCCATCTTCTTGATTTTAAAGTGTGTATAAGCATCTTTTTTTTTTTTTTTTTTTTTTTTTTTACAATAAATGAACTTTTTGATATTTTAACTGTTAAAATGCAAGTTAATTATACAAAATAAATAGCAGTTAAAACCCCAAAAATATTTTTCTGAAGTGTTTGTGCATTGTTCATATACAATAAATTACCATTTCGATTTATATTTAAGCAGTTAAAACTGTTATAACCGCTTAAATATAAAATCTAAACTGTAATTAACTTGCATTTTAACTGCTAAAATATCACATTTTAGTATCAAAGTGTCAATTTATTGTAAAAAGCAAAAAAGAGATGCATATCTATACACACTTTAAACGTAGTTAAACGTAAT
Organism: Phoxinus dragarum; assembly: GCA_033366665.1. Classification (NCBI taxonomy): domain Eukaryota; kingdom Metazoa; phylum Chordata; class Actinopteri; order Cypriniformes; family Leuciscidae; genus Phoxinus; species Phoxinus dragarum. Next base: position 50,745 of record JARPMJ010005569.1, on the reverse strand, counting down.
AGCACTTAAAACGGTTATTTTAGCAGTAAAAAATGTTTTTGTTTACAATAAATACATTTTTATATCTTTTGTGATGATATTCAGACATATAGACAAGTTCTAAACATTTTTTAGCGGCTGTTGTAAACAATATATCTGTGAAACATAGTTAGTTCACACAGTAATTGACAGCAAATTAATGTAAAATCTGTTTGGGTTTAGTTTAACATTAAGTTTCTTTTTTTTTCCTTAAAAATATCTACTGGAAATGAAGACAGAATATTAATTTGAATCTACTTGGACATTTTCTGGTATGCAAATGCACATTTAATTGGTTATGCATGATCACATGAGGCCATAGATTACAGTAGATTACAGTAAAGCTCCTCTGTGTTGCTCGTCCCTGATCTAGTGCACTAAAGAAGTGAAGTAAGAAGCTTGCTCAGTTCGAGCTTCAGAGAATGCAACCGCTCTCCATCAGGGTTGGCCCCGCTGATTCACACACTTCAGGGTTTCCCGTAAACGGCACGGGAAGAAACGCACGAGTCTAACGCAGAGAACGGCAGACTGCAAAGGTGTGACTTAGCAAAAACCAAACACAAAAAACACAGAAACCGGAGGAGAAAAACATGCAGTGAGGAAGTGCTTGCATGCAGACGAGAGATTGGTGTGACACGTGTGTGTGTGTGTGTGTGTGTGAGACGCGAGACCCCTGACTCAGATGGTGAGAGATATTCAAACGAGAGCGTTGGAAATTCCCTGCGCTGTAATCTGGCCCGAACCGACGATGACAGACTTCTGCACATGACAACATTCACACAGATCACAGCGCGGAGAAATCATTCAAACTTACCAGGAGCGTGAAACGGCTCGAACTCAAACTGGTTTGAGCTGATCTAACTTGGCTTGTTGGGGTTGTGGGTGAAAAAGGAAACGATATGAGTAGATTTTAATCATGAAAACAACATCATACAGCAGTTTATCTATGCACACTGGCCAGTGCAGAGAAGATCTTCCTAAACTGGACATGAACGTGTATTTTCTGTCTTGTATTATGAATATTCAAGCTAAAACGCATTACTGTGAATGATTCATCCATGCACATGTTTCATTTTATTTTTTAACCTTACAATTCCACTGCATTCAGATCTGCCTCAAATGTGTTTTAAATCCCCCTGTTGTCATCATTGTATTCCTTAAAACTCATCTTTGATCACCAGAAGGACATATTTCACATTTTTTTCCTTTAAAAAACTTCTGTGTCTTAAAATATCTTGATTGTACTCGACACCCTTGCCTCATTTAGTACGTGCGGTTCTATTGAATATGCAAATGAGCCCCGCCTCCACTCACTCCCTCACTCAGAGATCCACTGGTTGACGATCACACGTTGATCTGATTGGTTACAAGGGTAGTGTGTGACGTCAGAAAATACTCAGCAATGCTGTCCACTTATGAACTTACACATTTTTACAATAATCCATTCGCCACGATACAAAAAGATCTGTCACTTTTTCCTCTTCACAGCGACTTTAAGTCACCTAAAACACACCCAGACAAAAATACGTTCTAATAATGTTTTTCAAGCGTTACTTATTACATTAATTCGGAATATTCACTGAACATTCAGTTTTAAATGTTTTAAAAACAAACATTCCATTTTAGAATTCATCAAAGGAATGTTTCGGAATGTTCAAAAGTGTAACATTTAAAAAAGCATTAGATGAACGTCCAAATTAAATAAACGTTGCATGAACGATGTATAAATAATGTTTTTTGTGCTAATAACGTTTTGTTCATAACTTTGAGAGAACATTGCCGGCAACAAAATGAAGATGTAATTTTTTGTCTTGGTGGCTCAGAGTCACAATGTGTCGTCACTGAAAAACTTTTGGGCTTTGTAGAAAAACTGACGGTAAAAATAGTGTAGAAGACGCGCGATTCAAGACAGATGTTTTCTTTAGCGAGCGAGCGCGTCTTTGATTTGAGTAGCTCACGTCATTTAATGGCCTCCGTGCGGATCCTTCTAGCTGTAATTTAAACCATGCATTTTATGCTACAATTAATAAAATGGTAACGAGCCAACGGTTTTATTGACTTGCCAAACGCATTTTTTTAACTTGAACATTTTTGTGGTTTCTGTGATATGTGTGTGTGGAGAATATCATCTCTCTCATCTCAGTTAAATGTAGAGCTTCAGTATTAAAGTGTCTCTCAAACCCTGAATGTGTCAAATGTGTGTGTGTGTGTGTGTGTGTGTGTGTGTGTGTGTGTGTGAGTTTAGTTTGCTCTTTATGAGTCAGTTATTGATATGCCACAGCTCGGGTCATTAGTCATGAGAAAGCTCATATTGAGATCTCTGGCTTGTGATTGGCTGACGAGAAAGCCTGTAATTTCACAGCAGAAACATCGAGATTTCAAAGGGAATTTTCTTTCAAACGCCTGATGTTAATTTCACAGACCGGGGACATTTGAACCGCAATCGTGAGTGTACTGTATGTGCTTGTTTTACGTGTGTGTGTGTGTATGTGTGTATGTATGTGCTTGTTTTACGTGTGTGTGTGGTGGGTTTTACGTGTGATGTGTGTGTGTGTGTGTGTGTGTGTGTGCTTGTTTTATGTGTGTGTGTGTGTGTGTGTTTGTGCGTGTGTGTGTGTGTGTATGTATGTATGTGCATGCAGTTGTGTTGCATGTGTGTGTGAGTGAGTGTGTGCATGCAGTTGTGTTTTGCAGCGTGTGTGTGATGTGTGCGCGCATGCACTTGTGTTGCATGTGTGTGACTGTGCGTGCATGCAGTTGTGTTGCATGTGTGTGTTGTGTGTGTGTGTGTGTAGTTGTGTTGTATGTGTGTGTGTGCATACAGCTGTGTTGCCATGTGTGTGTGAGAGAGTGTGTGTGCATGTAGTTGTGTTTTATGTGTGTGTGTGTGTGTGTGAAATGAATGTGTGTGCATGCAGTTGGTGGTTGCATGGTGTGTGTGTGTAGTTGTGTTGTATGTGTGTGTGTGTGTGTCGTGTGTGTGTGTGTACGCGTGTCTGGTGTGTGTGTGTGTGTAGTTGTGTTGTATGTGTGTGTGTGTGCATGCAGCTGTGTTGCATGTGTGTGTGAGAGAGTGTGTGTGCATGTAGTTGTGTTTTATGTGTGTGTGTGTGTGTGTGTGGTGAAATGAATGTGTGTGCATGCAGTTGTGTTGCATGTGTGTGTGTGTGTAGTTGTGTTGCATGTGTGTGTGAGTGAGTGTGTGCAGCAGTTGTGTTTTGCAGCGC
>JARPMJ010005569.1:2500-37500 GCA_033366665.1 Phoxinus dragarum | reverse complement strand
CAGGTGAGTAACACAGGTATGTTCTCAGGTGAGTAACACAGGCAGGGTCTCAGGTGAGTAACACAGGCAGGGTCTCAGGTGAGTAACACAGGTATGTTCTCAGGTGAGTAACACAGGTAGGGTCTCAGGTGAGTAACACAGGTATGTTCTCAGGTGAGTAACACAGGTATGTTCTCAGGTGAGTAACACAGGTAGGGTCTCAGGTGAGTAACACAGGTATGTTCTCAGGTGAGTAACACAGGTAGGGTCTCAGGTGAGTAACACAGGCAGGGTCTCAGGTGAGTAACACAGGCAGGTTCTGTGTAGCTTGTCATAGACGAGACCAGACAATGGGCTACCTTTACATGCATAAACATGTGATCGGGTTGATGTGCGCGTTTATATGTCACAAGATTCAAATCGGAATATTTTTGTGACATTCGCACACTGCACAAATACACAGTATGAGATCGTATGAGTTTCCCGCCGTTTGTGCATAATAACCATTCTCTAACATTGGTTCTTTATTTGTTTTAAAAAGCAGACTTAATTATATTTATATTTATCCATTTCTGGTCATTATTAGGATTGGACACTGGACATAACTCCGAGTGTATTCGTCTGAAAGAAGATTGTCTTATACATCTAGGAAGACTTGCGGGTGAGTAAATCATGGGCTAATTTTCATTTTTGAGTGAACTATCCCTTTAATATATCATGATGACTCACGAGTTGAGTATTTGCGCTAAATCTGTGCAGATTTGTCTTCCCCAGCAGAGTGAGTAAACATTATAAGTAACGTGATGTGACAGCGCTATCCGCCACAGCTGATTTTTACCCGGGTGTTAATTTCAAACCCTGGTTACTATATCTAAATTTTTTTTAAAAGAATGCATCTTTAATTACAATTTACAGCAGAAATAAGTTTATTGTGATATATACAGTTATTATAAATATAGGATTACTTATATTTTGGTCCTAATTAATTTCTCACAAAGGAACAGGCACATCTTCTGAGACACTTTTACTGTCCCGATCTCTGGTCCTGTGCTTTATTCCTCCTCTTTCTGTCTCCCGCTGCGTCTGACGCCTCGGCTCTCTCGTTTGGGGAGCCACTAATAAACTTTGGAGCCGGGACTCTGTCTCGCTCTCGCTCACTCTCTCTCTCTCTCAAATCTCTCTGATTTCTTGCCCAGTTCTCTTCTGTTGTCCAAAATGACAAGCGACTTTTTCTTAGTCTCTCTCTCTCTCTCTCTCTCTCTCTCTCTCTCTGTCTGTCGTTTTCTCGCATTCTGCCCACTGTGACAAGACTGTGCCAGAGAAACACACACACACACACACACACACACACACACACACACACTCGACAGCAGACACACAGCTGGACCCCAGCTGCCTACAAAGGCTGGGGTTTGGAAATCAATGAAGGCGAATGAAGAAAAAGGGAAAAGAGTTTAAATAAATTGGCACTTGAAAAAAGAAAACGCAAAGAGGCAATCGAGAGAGAGAGAGAGAGAGAGAGAGAGAGAGAGAGAGAGAGAGTAAACGTGAACAACGAGAGACAATAAGCAGAGAAATGAAAATCCAACGCCGTAATGATCGCAGAACGACGTTTCAGATCACATGACATTTAGAAGTCTGTGCCATGAGTTCTTGTGACAAATGCACACACACACACACGCACGCGCACGCGCACACACACACACGCTCACTTACTCTCTTACACACACACACACACACACACACACACACACACACACACACACACACACACACACTCACTTTCTCACTTACTCACTCACACACACACTCACTCACTCACTCACTCACTCACTCACTCACACACACGCTCACTCGCTCACTGTCTTACACACACACACACACACACACACACACACAAACAAACAAGCACTCACTCACTAACTCACACACACTGTATCGTAAACTATTCCTCGGTAGAAAACATCTGCACTTCTCGGCTTGTGTTGTGGAGCTGGTCGGATGAAAGCGTTCGGTCTTTGAGTGTCGTCGGCAAAACACCAAACTATAGTTTATATGTGATTTTGTCTTCGTGTTTATGACAGACACAATCCATCCCACTGTCCACTGTCATACATTATGCACAATATACACACGCACACACACTTATGCACACACTGATAACAAGCAGGTCTCACTCACATAATTAATCTGAATCTGCAGTTTAACACTTACAACTGGAGAAAAGTGAAACAAGCGGAGAACGATCAGAGAAGTGTTGGATGCAATTGAGTTTTCCCTCTCCACAATCATCTGTTCTACATATGCACACACACACACACACACACACGTACACACACACACACACACACACACACACACACACACACACACACACACACACACACTCACTCTCTCTCTCTCTCTCTCCCTCTCACACACACACACAAACACCCTCTCTCTCTTTCTCACAAACACACACACACACTCGTTACAGAATGATTTGCACGTCACTGTTCAGTGTTTTTGTCATTCAACAGTGATCCGCAAATATATTTGGACACTTACAGCACAACTCAAACCTGTGAGTGTCATTGCATTAGATATGAGATATTAAAGCAAGGGTCATTTATTGAAGAACAAACACACTTATCAAATAAAAACAATAAGATTGACCAACTAATCCAATAGATGTAAAGTTGAAGTTATTATAAGAATAAATAGGTTATTTACTGGCATCAAATGTTCCAAGTAGAACCTTTAACATCATGGAACAACTAAAGGTGCTTTAGAGAGTTAAAAACATTTTTTTTAATGTTCTTCACTAAGAAAAAAAAAATGTATTTTAAGAAATGATCACTGAAAGGCTCTTTAGAAAACTAAAAAAGCTAAATAAAACTTATTTTTAAGTGATGATGTTGATAATTAATGTGATTCTCTTCACATGTTGAGGAGAACTGACTTCATACATCCATCAAAACCACAAGAAAAGCGAAGAGAAAATCCTGCAGCGTTTGATTGATTACATGAAACTTTTAGAGTCTCAGTCTTCATGAATCTGACCAATGATGTCGGAAGCATCTCTCACCTCTACATGAACACACACAGGGCGAGTGCGTGTGTGTGTGTGTGTGTGTGTGTGTGTGTGAGAGGTGACAGGGTGGGCTTTAACCCGGTAGCTCTGGGGATCACACACTCACACACACACACACACACACACACACACACACATGGGTGTGAGCTTGACAAAACTGACACTTACACCGCATCCAGAATGAGGAACCTTTCTAACCACACTCACACTCACACTCACACACACACACTGTCCTGCGAGCATCTCCAACCAACGGTCCTCGGTCATGTCCAACACTACAACTGTACAGATACACAATCGCTCAGCAAAGCACATTCACAATTGTGTTTCCTTTTTTATAAACGTACCCGATCTCTGAGACACGCAACAACGGCCTCACCTTCATCTACACACACAATCTATGAACTAATGCAGTGCGGATGAAATGTGAAATAAACAGTCCTGCTGAAAAACGAGTGTGTAAAGTGTGACTTTTGTGCATATAAAACCTTTTAGTGAATCATTCGAGACCAGAGTTGATGAGGAACTGTTCACTACAGGCCCAGGCGGAGCAGCTTTCTTCAAGAACGACAGAGGTATTCAGATTTAATGTGTGGAACTGTTGATTTTTATAACTGTGATACGATTTAAAGATGAATGCAATTTAAATATCGATTTTTTAAAATTAATATGCATGATTGAACACACTGCATTTTTGATTTTTGAAGAAATGAATTAACCATAACAATAATAAAAAATGCTGGGTTGTTTCAACCCAATTTTGGGTCAAATATGGACAAACCCAAACGTTGGGTTAAAAATTTAATTTAAAAATGTAACCCAACGGCTGGGTTTGGCCATATTTGACTCAAAATTGTGTTGAAACAACCCAGCATTTTTTAGAGTGGGTCAATTACTTTATCTTCTTAATAAAAACGTTCAGGCTTCATTATCGCACAGGAACTGCGCTCGTTAAAATTACACTCTAAAAAATGCTGGGTTGTTTTAACCCAATGTTGGGTCAAATATGGACAAACCCAGCCATTGGGTTAAATTTTTAAATTGCATTTTTTTATCCAACGTTTGGGTTTGTCCATATTTGACCCAAGATTGGGTTTAAAACAACCCAGCATTTTTTAGAGTGTACAAATAACTAAATTTAGCTTCTGACTGTATCTCAATATAGTATTACTTGATATCATATTAGTGCTGCGTTCGACACTATAGATCATAAAATACTCTTAGATCGATTACTAAATTACACTGGTATTCAGGGACAGGCATTAAACTGGTTTAGATCGTACCATTTTGTCTATTTAAAGGGTGAACATCTATAAGATAATGTCTGTTAATTAAGGAGTGCCGCAGGGATCTGTGTTCGGCCCTCTGTTATTCTCAATATATATAAGCTGCCACTCGTAATATTACAAGAAAACATGGAATTAGTTTTCACTGTTATGCAAATTATATTCAGTTGTATATTTCATGAAATCCCTAAATAAATTATCCAAGTTGACAGAGTGTGTTAAAGATATAAAACATCGGATAACCTGTTATTTTCTTCTATTAAACTCAGATAACTGAGGTATTACTTATCGGACCAAAAGCAAATAATTAAAGAATGACATAAATCAAGTCAGTTGTAATATTCTTAATAGCATATATAATATTCTGAGATTCCATTTAGCGTTTATTCTATTGGAATTGACTAATAAAAATAGTTTTTATTAGTAAAAACCCAGATATTAACTCTGTGAGGAAGTGCAGCAAATAGTGCCGCTGAAAGTTGTAAAGTCACAGAAAACGTGATGCTGAGGACTGCAGAAATGATGCAAGTTCTGCAAACTTTGACAGTCAATGTTCAAAAAACTAAACGTAGACATGTTTCCCGCTTTTCAATTATCCATGTATGCATGGAATAACAGTTTGGGAAGTAGTTAAGTGCGTGCTGATCTCGTTAGTTTAGCGGAATGAATGACTGCAGGAATAAACCCGGACACTTCACACACTTCTAGTGCTCGACTGACTGACCTTGGTTCCTCCGCGGGTTCGCTTGTTTTCTCCGCTTGCCTCGGATCCTCTCCGTCATGTCGTCTCCGTGTTTAACCGGGGATCGCGCGCACGGATCGGTGGGATAAACGCGTGAAGTGTCGCTCCGCATCGCTCGCGCTGTGACTGCAGTGGCGCTCAGACGCGCGTCGCGATCACAGGCTTTGGTGATGTCATCATCATCATCGGAGGCAGGTCTGGGGTCAGCCCGGAGTGTGTGTTGTAAGAAGAGAGAAATTGTGCAAAAGAAAGTGTGTCAGTTCCTATAGTTGCAGTTTTTAATTATTATTTAAAAAAATAAATAGACTTTAAATGTTCATGTCTGATTCTTCTGGTCATTAATACCAACGTTATATCGTGTCATGCTGTGGAGATTATAATAAACATATATTTCCATGCATTTTAAAGAATTTCATCTGCTGTACAGTTGTGTGCATTATGACATAAAGTGATTTGATTTTGGCATACTAGTTGATATAAGTAGGCCTATAAATTAAAAGCGCATAGCAATAATGTTGAGCATGTATATTATTAATCTTAAAAGGTGTCTAGCCTATATGCGTGCGAAAAACTTAATAAAAAAACAAATAATATGTTTATTTGAAAAAAAAATGTTTTTTGGTGAAAAAAAGTTTCACTTTTTTTGATCGCCCACGTGATTATTCTACCTGCGGTTAACACAGGTAGGTGTTGTGTTGTGAGCGAATCGCACCTGTTCACCCCCCCACCCCTCAGCTCCCCTTCTCCTGTTGATCGCTGTAGGAAGTATTGCATTGTCACCTCTTTTGTGCGTGTAATTGAACGGTAATCTGTTTAGCAACTGAAAAAGAAAACATCAGAAAAACTCAAACACACCGTTCTAGGACCCCTACCTTGGCATTCACACACACCCCCACCTGAACGCGCACTGTCATGATAATGCCCGCGCAATACTTCCTGAGGCGCGCGAGGTAGGGTGGACCTTGATCCGTAAGCACTTCGAAATAAATTACTTTTTCCCCTTTATTTTATGTTAATGGTTAAGTAATTAATGACATTCCGCTTGCTAATTATTATTTATATTAATGTCATTTTTTTGTCTTGCGTTAGTCAACCATTTAAAATGAGGCTACTAGGCTATCTAATAATAACACTCCATCTGTGATATATATTACATATTACATTATATATTACATTATCTGCTCTTTCAAAACTATCGATTATATGTTGTCTTGGTTGTGTCTTATTTTCCTGGCTCGCGCCAGAGAAAAAAGCGCGGCAACGAACTCTGAGGGGATTCTGAGGGGAAAACAACTTTATCTTAATCGTTGTTTTTACAACAGCGGGCGGATTTCTCTTTTTGTCTGGAAAAAAGCTTTCTTACAGACATTACAAGAAAACCCACAACGCCAAATATCACCACATAATGACAGAGATTTAAAAGAAAAATGTTTTGTATAGATTTCTTGGATATTTAGCTTAGCATAAACATCGTGAATTAAGTAAGACTTTCCCTGCATAACGTTATCTGTACTTCCTTTGATATCTGACTTTTTTTTGCAGTTATTCTACACAGAATGCAAACGGGATGCCTTTACAAAAACACTGTGCTGCTACAATGGTTCAATGATGATATCTGGTGCTATACTAGCCTATGGTACTACTTTAATTTCCATTGACGAACTGGATGATTACCATATTGATTTCCAAGGTACTTAAAACTATCACTGGTTCCTGTGCAAATGTGCATTTTAAAGAGCAAAAGAGCTTGTGTTTGTCGTTTCTAATGGACATTTGTTTTTAGGGACATAAAATAAAGGGATTCAGGTGCGGTGAAAGCCAGAGAAAAGGAGAAGGGATGAGAGGTCACAGTCCTTTTGTCTAGGAGAGGAAAAGAGATGGAACGGGTCATAAACCTACACCCTGCTGTGGACATTGGATGTGAGGAGTAAAGACACAAAGAAAAGCCTCATTCACCTCTGCTCCTCTACAATAGATGATGGTAAGACAGTGTTATTTGCATTAATGTTATAAACGAGGAAGCTTTATGTGCAAAGAGTGCAGTTTGCTGTGTGCAATGAGCCTAAAAACAGGAATCTGGGCACCACATGGTCCCGAACACACACACACACACACACACTGAGGGACGCCCTAGGGTGGGGTGTCCCGTGGGATTTCCAGCGTGCCGGAGTTTGGCAGGGGTTCAGAGAAGGAGCAAAGGGAGGAGTCTTCTTTAACAGCATATTAAACAGGAGTTAATTATATGCCAACCTTTGTGACAAAGAGAATAAAAAGCCTCGACTTGAATGGCAAACCAAGAAAAGAAAAGTCATTATGCTGGTTTCACTTCTTTGCATGTGAAAACCTCAGCGCTTATTTTGCCATTTCCATTTGTATCAGCAACCTCAGCTCAGCAGATTGTGGCTTAAGTCGGGCTGTAGATCTGCTAAAGCTCTCCTGCAGATCTGAAGCCACTAGTGCATGCGCCGTGTGTCTGCTCGCTCCGTGTGTTGTGCTTATAGCAGGGTTTGCTTTGATTAACTTTGAGTTAATAGGCATCTCAAAATAAAAATACATTTTTGCTTAATGATTTTAAATTCTAAGTAAAAAACTAGATGATTTTTATTTTTGCAAAATATGCAAGTCATTTTTATTTTTTAAATTTGAGTAATCATGTTCATTGCACAAACACTGTGGGACGGGTTCAATACTTGAGGTGACCCTAAGTATTGGTGATGCACCGATATGATCATTTTGTCTGATATCGATAACCGATAATTCTTTATATGTGACCCTGGGCCACAAAACCAGTCACATGGGTCAATCCTTTGAAATTCAGATGTATACATAATCTGAAATCTGAATAAATAATATTTCCATTGATGTGTGGTTTGTTAGGATAGGACAATATTTGGTCGAGACACAACTATTGAAAATCTGGAATCTGAGGGTGCAAAAAAATTGAGAAAATCTCCTTTAAAGTTGTGCATTTATGTTCACGATTGTGCTGCATTCACTCACAAAAATACATGTTTTATATATTTACGGTAGGACATTTACTAAATATCTTCATGGAACATGATCTTAATATCCTCATGATTTTTGGCATAAAAGAAAAATGGATAATTTTGAGCCATACAATGTATAGTTGCTATTGCCACAGATATACCCGTGCGACTCCAGACTGGTGTGTGCGGTCCAGAGTCACATATGTGAAAGCCAATAACCGATATATTGGCTGATAAATCTAAATCCAAATTTTTATATAATTTTTGAGAGCCTGATTATAAAAACAAAAGTCTCACCATTAAAATCCACATCCCAAACACACACTTATAATATCCTCATTATAATTTTATGTAGCCGATATGACAGACTTGCGCTGTATTTTACTTTTTGAAGTGATTTAAATCATATTTCAAGCAATTCAGTGCACATCTGAAGCGTCTAAGGAAATATTACATTATTTATCGGCTTTAATATATCATCCAAATTTTCTTAGCAGGCCGATAACATAAAAAATAACATATATCGGGCGATACCGATATAAAGGCCGATATATCGGTCATCTCTACTAAGTATGAGCAAAAGTAAAGGATACTTGCCTGAGCAAAAACCACTAATGATGAAGGAGGGCGAGATGCGAGACGGCTAATGAGGATGGGAGGAAGGTAAAGGAGGATCGCACAGTTATATAGCAAATAACAGATTGAGAATTGAGTCAGAGGAGTTGGTGATGTCGAGGGCAGGTCTTCATTGGTTACACGCCGCACACAGCATTAGATCCATGAGGCCGAATCAGGGTACCAGGGACCGAGAGCTACAGCATTACACACACACACACACACACACACACACACACACTGGCATGTAGTGCAGGAAAATCTCTCTTTTGATCTTATAATCAGGGACAGGGAAAGGCCAAGTATGGAGAGGATTAGCTTTGTCACAGAGATTTCAGTATTACTGAGCAAAAATGTTCTCTTTGTAACTAAAGGAGGAGGGGTCTAATACGGCAGTGTAACACAAACCCTGTGTGTGTGTCTCAAGACTTAACAAAGATCATGAGCCGTAGTGCTGCCGCCATCTAGAGGACATCTGACGTGCTTCCAGCGTAAAAACAACACATATACTGAAGCATTTAGGTTTTTTTAACTGCTTACACACATTTTTAAATCTTTGCCTCTTTTTTTTCCAGAACTTTACACACAAATACATGAATCGCACACACAAAACTCAAAATGCAAAATGCTTCATCTCGTGCAAAATGAAGCACTGCATTCAAAATATCACAAACATCTCAAAAGCAAACGTTTGTCTTACGTTGCAAACACCTTTGCCTTAATATTATATTTTTGGATATATCATATACACACGGTTATTCAAAACCTAAAGCTCTTCTTTCATGAACTCTTTACTTTTCTGTACAAGATTGAAAGTAATTGGCTGAGAAATGTTGAAAAGTTCATGGTAAATACGAAAGTAAGATTGTAACGAAACTAAAATGTTTTACTGCAAGCATTTGTGGTTGTGAATACAGTATCACACAGACCTTTGGGCTATTTATATTCATATCTATTTGGCCGTGTGTGTGTGTGAGGAGTGTCTGTGTGTGTGTGTGAGGAGTATGTGTGTGTGAGGAGTGTGTGTGTGAGGAGTGTGTGTGTGTGAGGAGTGTGTGTGTGTGAGGAGTGTGTGTGTGTGTGTGTGTGTGTGTGTGTGTGTGTGTGTGTGTGTGTGTGTGAGGCACTGATAAATTACTGTGGCATTTTGATAGGTTGTGGTTTGCAAAAAGTGTTTTATGAAATTGAAAGCCGAGAATTAGTGTATGCTTTTGCAGATTTGGTGTGTGTTTCTGGTGTTTGAGTGCCAGGTTTCAGAAATGATGTGACAAGTAAGGATTTGGTGTGTAAGCAGATGAAAAAAACTGTAAAATACACACACAAATGATGTTGTTGTCTAATATTTTCTGTTTTCCAGAGTGGCACAAGAGAAACATTATAGTCCAACACATCATCTTCTTCCATCACAGGCTCTGTTTATTTATAAACTGGTATAATAAAGTACCTTTGTACAAAAATGTAGAAAATGGTACACAAAAATATCACTTGTAAATAGATGGGATAAATGCTCGTATCATAAATCTGTTACTACTTGATGAACTTTTGCCAGCAAAAAAAGTTTGAGTGAACTGTGACAGATATAAAAACACACAGAAATGCAAAAACCACAAAATGTTTTTTTTTTCTTAAAAAAAAAAAAAAAAAGAGGAAACATTCTTTATCACAGCAATATGGAAGCACATGACGGTGTGTGTCCTCGTCTCAGTGCCAGTCGTCTTTGGTATGCCACAGAAAGTGGAAACACTGGGATGTTTTAAAGGGTTGAGTCCGTACCGCCTCCTCGATAACACTTAATGATAAAAAAACTAGATAGGCACAAGTGTGACTTAAAACCAAAAGCTTGACAAACATCAAGTACCTGCACTGTATGTAACTTATTCATACTATATGGAAACTTAATAATAAAAATTCATCACTTCTCCTCAGCTCAGTGCTGTTGTCAGTGCAATGCATATGCATGCTAGCTCGGGTTATGTAGCGCAGCGCAGACTAAAGAGAAACATTACAAAAAACACATCTCAGTGCCGTTACCCTTTAACGCATCTGTCTGAATGCAGACTAGTCAAACAATCAGAAAACAAACACAAAGACTTTGAATGAATATTATGATTCAGAGGCACTTGTCTAGACCTAGAGAGATAATTGACAAGTCTTTAAAATACTGTTCTGTAATCTGCCATTATGACAGTAAGCAATGAGTTTTAATAAGAAACACTTTCTCGTAAGCCCAAAGTATACTTTTTTTTGCACAGTGCATATGACGTAATTTTGGTCAACATCGTAGCTAACGTACTAAAATATAGTAGTAACATGCAGCTTGTGCATACGCCTTGATTTTATTTTTTTTGCACTAACTAGTTGGTCAACAAGGCGACACTGGCCTGGCCTTTTCATGGTCGAAAAATAAATGGACGGAACAACAAACTCCAGAAGACCGAACACAATAAACACTTGCTTGTATGAGAGAGTTCAGTATGGAAGCTTGTTTCCGCCACAGAATAAAACATTTAGAAAGATTGTGACTTTTTTATCTCACAATTGCGAGTTTACATCTCGCAATTCTGACTTTATTTCTCATACTTGCGAGATATAAAGTCAGAATTGCGGGATATATAATGTCAGAATTGCGAGATATAAAGTCAGAATTGCGAGATATAAAGTCAGAATTGCGAGATATAAAGTCAGAATTGCGAGATATAAAGTCAGAATTGCCAGATATAAAGTCAGAATTGCGAGATATAAATTCACAATTACGCGTTTTAAAGTCAGAATTGACCGTTCGCAAAGACCCGCCCCCCTTAGTTACTGTCGCTATGTCCGACAAGCCACGCCTCTCTCACACACACACCATGTTCTCACGCAGTGAAAAACACATCGCGGAGCAGAGAGACACTGACAACACGCCAACAGACAGGACAGACCAGCTTACTTTTCTGTTACTTTTGATATTAAACATATTAAACAAAGTTTCACCTTTCAAATTTGGTCATTTTTTTAAAGAAATTTAAACAATAAATACCATTTTGTGGCTCTTTAATGTGTCGTGACAGATCGCTGTAGACTCAGTTAAAGCCGCTCGTGAACGATCATCTCTTCCTTCTAGTTCATTTATAGCATCAAATAAACATGAATGAACATCAGAAGGAATGTAGTTTTAACCGCGGAAAGACGTCAGTACACTCCGCTTCTCAAGCTCAAATCCTCCAGCGGTAATCTACTAACTCTCCTGACTGCTTTGTCGGACAAAATGGCGGATGGCGAAGTATCATTGGCCAGATCACCTGTCAATCAAGCTCCCTGCGAAGGGTCAATTGCGAGATATAAACTCACAATTACGTGTTATAAAGTTAGAATTGCAAGAAATAAACACCTTTAAGGAAAAAAAGAATTCCTCAGTATTGCGAGTTTATATCACGCAATTCTGACTATATCTCCCAATTCTGAGAAAATGTAAACTCGCAATTGTGAGAAAAAAAGTCTGAATTGTGAGATTAAAAGGTCGCAATTACCTTTTTTATTTTTTATTCTGTGGCGGAAACAAGCTTCCATAGTTCAGATGCACAGAACTCTAGTTTAAAAGAGTACCAAGATGTTTTTAATTGCTCATAACTTCTGGAAAGAAATAGCGCAGACTAGATGAACCTTTCTTGTGCGCTGCTGTCGACCGCCTGTGTTCATGCACACTATCAAATGAAAGGCTATGCATTGTGCTGTACTCATACGCTAGGTGTTACGCTGAAGTATACTTTGGGCTTCATACTGTTTATCCATGTGTCTCAACTGTCTCGTTTTCTCCAACATGTCGTACCTGTGAGGAATCAAAGATAAGAGGCCACAATGGTCAAAGGCACTTGAGTCCTGTCTTCACCAATACTTTTAGAGTACCAGCTTCTTCCTTGACACATTCACTCACTTTGTGTTTCAGTCTTCTTATGTGGTGTCCATGTGGCAGTCCAAGTCCAGATATATATCTAAAAGTAAATTTTCTTTGTTTCTATCTTGCCACCATTTACAGTCCAATGCTCATATTTACATTTTAAACAAAGACTTCCATCTTTACAGTCTCACAGTAGTGACTGGAATGCCCCTTGAATAATAGTCATTAGGCGGTAATGTCAAGCAACATATTTTACACACTTAAAACACCATTACGCAAAATCTGTGTGATCCCATATTGGACACCAGCAGAACCATCAATACTAGGGATGCACGATATATCGGCCACCATATTGGTAACGGCTGATATCTGCTCATTTTTTATGTTATCGTTATCGGCTCGATAAGAAAATTTGACTTGTATATTAAAGCCGATAAATAATGGATTATTTCCACTTCAGATGTGCACTGTTCATCATGATGGTTTTGAATTAATTGAAATATGATTAGAATCACTTCAAAAGAGGCAAATACAGGAAAGTGCAACATGTGCAGCACAAGTCTATCATATGGGCAACATCAAATTATCATGAGAACATTATAATTGTGTGCTTGAGACATGGCTTGTAATGGTGAGACTTTAGTATTTTGTAATCAGGCTCTCAAAAAAAAAAAATTTGGATTTAGATTTATCAGCCAATATATCGGTTAATCGGCTTTCAAATAGAAAGAATTATCGGTTATCGATATCGGCCAAAAATGTCACATCGTGCATCCCTAATCAGTACGTGGCATACGAGCAAGAAAAGGCACGTTCAGAGGAACCTTTAGTGTCGTGAGGGCAATAGTTTCTGAGTCAACATGCTCACTTTTTGCCCTGTTATTTGTAGAAACACTTTAAGACAACGTGTTCAAGTACTTGTTCTCCCCAGCTAGGGACGTCAGCATTGAGGTCATGTCCCCGATTGCCATATTGGACAGGCCACTTGGAAGGGTGACGGAGGTTTGGGGTGTGGTGAGACGGGAGGAGGTCTGAGAGGAGCAATGGTGGTGTGGGTTTATTGGACTGTAAGATGAAGGCTCTGGGTCATCGATGATGGAGGTAAAGTCAATCTGAGCGTTCTCCAAGTCCAGGTTTTCTAAGGCGTTGGACATGGGCGCTGGTTCTGAGTAGGCCATCGATGTGGGTTTGGTACTAGGGTCTATCCCGGTCAGGTGTTGCTGGGCCAGGCATGGACCATCTTGAGGCTTCTCAATGTCATGGTGCATGTGTACCTGGCCTGTGTAGTACATGGGGTTGTTGTTGTTTGTGAAGTTTTCCGAATGCTGTTGTTGGACCGGTGGGAGGCGCACTCCTCTTCTGGGACTGGCGGTGGAGTGGACCGGGCTAAGGTGAGGTGGGCTTCCCAGGTAAGCTCCACCTGCTTGTTGGGTCTGGGAAAGACTGTTCTGGCGACTCAAAGGCTTTCGTCCCTGAGGTGGTCTTGGCACTATATCCGGCCCATAGCACGATCCCTGCATCCCAGCTGCATGCTCCTTAACAGAACCGGGAACTCGATTTTGCGGTGGGCTCATTAAGTTCTGATTCGGATAGCCTTGATAAGCATTAACGGGATAAAGGTTCTGGTTAGGTTGTTGATGCTGAGGACTGTGTTGAATCATGGCCGTTTGTCCTCCCATGTCGATCCCATCAGGCTTCCCAGTGAGACCATCGACTACTCTTTGCTCCTGCTGCTGTTCCCATAGGAGAGCCTGCTGGGATTGCACGTAGTTCCTCACCATCATCTCTTTCATTTGATGCATTGGTGTCTGCGACCGGCGGCTTTCCGCAAGTGCAAGATTTATACCTCCTCCACTCGGGAATGATCCCGCTTGGCTTTGCTGCGGAAGACCGGCTTGCGTTCCCATCTGGCCGTGAAGAAAGTCACAGCTTGCATTAGAGGATCTGCCCATGAGGCCTTGGCCTTGCGGTGGATATCCCTGCATGTTTGCATTATGCCGATGCTGGTGTAGAGGTTTGATGTTCTGGCAAGAACTGGATCCTCCCATTGACGGATGGAACTGTTCAGGTTTTACAGTCACTCTTTGATGGCCAGGGTCAGATGTAGGGTCATATACGCCCTGTTGAAGGTAGTGCTGTCCTGGTATGCCTACACCCTGGAACTGCATGCCGGTTTGAGGACTGTGGAGTTGGTTAGTTGGTCCCCATGGCCCTGATCCATCACCTTGACTAGGAAAGTGTGGGCCGGATGGGCTAAGCTGACAGGTACTCATACCATACTCAGCTTGCTGTAGGAGATTGTTGGCAATGTCAGCTTGACCAATCGCTCCAGTTGCGCAGATCTCCTCGCGCTGACCCTGGTACGGACCTTGCATTTGAGATTGGAAGACTTGATCCATGCAACCCAAGCCTTCTTGACCAGGAGACAGTTGACTTGCATTGTGAGGGTGTAGCTGAGTTTGCTGGTAGCCCATGTAAGCTCTGTCTCCACCCGGGATCATGTTGCCTTCGGTTTTCCCATGAGGTTCCATAGCCATGGCCTCCATCATGACATTTTCAGTGATGCTCGGTGGACGAGGCGAGTACATGTGCCGGCTGAGAGCCGCGTCAGATCCGCACTGATGCAACGCGTTGCGACGACTCATTAGGGACACGTTGCTCAGGCTATTAAAGCGTTGCACTTTGGGTAAACCCTGCGGATCGGCTCCTGAGCGCACCGGATCACTAGCACGTCTCGTGTTGTTTCCGGGTGCCTGATGTGGATAGATCACTCCTGTGCCGTACTCGGCATTAGCACTGTGCCTTCTCATGCCACCTTGCTGCATAAATGGAGGAAGAGGCTGGCCGTGGCATTCCCTCAAGAATCTACCGGGTTGGTCCATGTTGGGTAGCGGGGTTGGCGGTGGACCGCCTGTTGCTGCCGCGTATTTAGCCTTCAGACTATATTGCTGTGCCGGTGTGAGACTCGGTAGACCTGGCAATCCACCAGCATTCTGGCATGATCCGCTTCTTTGGCTGCTCTGAGGAGACAGCGGGTCACCGGGCACATCGGTTCCCATCACGGACTGGCAGTGACCCACCTGGGACACGTCACTGGAGCGTCGGCTTGACAGGTAGGGCGAGACCATTGATGAACGACGGCTCACTGTGTACGCAGAGCTGAGGCTGCTGGTGCCGCTGCCGCGCCGATCGTTCGGTTGGCAAGACATTCCCATTCCGGTCACTCCACCCAGATCAGGAGCAGAAAGCTCCATTACACGCCGGTTGGAAAGTAAGGGTGAGGGCGCACACATGCCCATCATCTCTCCTGTTGCTGAAAGAAGCAGAGAAGGAAGCAGAGTTAGCGTTAGAATTACTGAGAAAACCATGAGTCCCCCACTAGTCAATAATTGTATCCCTTAAAACTCATCTTTGATCACCCAAATTACATATTTAAACTTTAAAATAGCTTGAATGTAACTCGACACCATTGCTTCATTTAGTACACGCGGTTCTATGAATATGCAAATGAGCCCTGCCTCCACTCACTCACACAAGCTCAGAGATCCACTCGTTGACGATCACATATTGACCTAATTGGTTACAAGGAAGTTTGAAACACCAACGATTTCAAACCGTGTTTTTGAGACTGTCTTTGGTTCACTGCAGTTTTAAGGAGAAAATACTCAGCAATGCATTGTATTCACAAATATATATACTGTGTATATCACAAATTACATGTAATGAGTCTATATTAGGGCTGGGCGACATGGCCAAAAAAATTTATCACAATTATTTATTTTATATCAGTCGATATCGATAATTATCACGATAAATGTCAAATCGTTATTTCTTTCAAGTTTAAAGGCAGATTTTTGCTCCCAAGTGAAAGTTGTAGAAACCAGAGCGTTAATTGTGGTTTGAAACTACTCTTTATTGTCAGAACATGTCATGACAAACACTTGCCAAACAGGTGAACATTCACAAATCTGAGTCAGAACATTCAAACATTTGTCATTTTTCCTTAACAAAATAAATATCTTTATTAGAAATTTTATTTCTTAGTTTCTGCATGTGGTAATGGGGGATATTATTTCAAGTCTTGAGGTTTGTGTTGCCTGACTTTGATGGCACGTATCTCCAGCACAGTTTGCAGTGCAGGCTGCAATATTAATATTTAGGGCTGTAACGATTAATCGCGATTAATCGAAATCCAAAATAAAAGTGTGTGTTTACATAATAAATGTGTGTGTATTGTGTATAATTATTTTGTATAAATAAATACACACACATGCATGTATATACTTGGGACATATTTGCATTTATATACTGCATATATATTTTTATATGATTTATATTATATATAAATAGAACTATTTTATATATAAATAACATATTTCTATTAAATATATACATGCATGTGTGTGTATTTATATATACAAAATAATTATACACAATACACACACATTTATTATGTAAACACAAACTTTTATTTTGGATTTCGATTAATCGCGATTAATCGTTACAGCCCTATTAATATTACATGTTTTGTCTTGAAACGCATATTTGACAGTGAGTTGACAGTAGTATTAGCTTGAGTTAGGATGCAGATTTACTATGTTAAATTTAGGTTAATAAACAAAAACAGTAACATCTGTTAATTTTTTTTAACAACCTCACTTTTATTTGTTAAAATGTAATATTCTGACTGTTTTGAGTTTTATTAAAATTAACCATTGGTCATCCAGTATCATGCAAGATCATGATAACCACAGATAAAACCAGGCATAGCCTACACCACCTCACTATCATGGCAAAATGTAACTTTATGGTTTCTATGGTATTTGTATTAAAAACAGTAGCCTAAATGCATGATTAAATACTGTAATTATATTCCATTAGTCCTTTAATACATTGTCTACATTAATAATATAATACAATTCAATATGTATATCCCACATTTCATGGTGCAGTTAATATTACTAGGCTAACTACAGTCAATTATGGGAATGTGTAGATGTAAAAGCCTTCTGACTGTATCGTTGCGCACAGTGTTTCTCCTGTTCGTCAGCGCTGTTTCATCTGCCTTTAAACTGGTTTAAATCATGGAGACATGTGCGTTCTTCTCTGAATTCAAGCGTTTCTCACTGGATCTCGTGACCGAGACGGATCAGAGTAAACGTGTCTGCTCTAGTGAGCTCGCGATGCCGTTTGGACTTTGAGCCGAGCGGATAAACAGTCTGTGTGTAGCGCGTGCGGTTCAAATGAGTTTCGTTCCGCTTTTGGCGCGAGAACATTATCGAACTCTTGATATCGTTTTATCGGGAAAAAAAATTTGTGCGATAATTATCGTTATCGTTTTATCGCCCAGCCCTAGTCTATATAATTTATTAGTTTCACCTTTTAAGTTGAATTAGTGAAATAAATGAACTTTTGCACCATATTCTAATTTTGCCAGTTTCACCTGAATAAGAGTTAAATAACATCTGATCCAAAAACAAAGTGCTTGATTTGCTCGGTGTTTTACCCGAGAGAGCCGGTAGTTTGTTCCCTCCGCTGCGCCCCGGTGGCGTTGGCCGGCGAATCTGCTTCAGTTTGTCGATCTTCAGATTCTCCAACCTCTTCAAGGCCTGAACGGACATGCACATCGACCCCACGCCGGCGTTGGACTCGGACACACCGGTGTTCCCGTTCTCCTCTTGTGTGGTCAGGTCCTCGAGACTGCCCGCTGCGTTCAGGTTCATCTCCACACCGCTGTCGTTGTTGTTGGCGCTCCCTAGTGGAGAACGCTCGCTACTACAGGACGACTGGCCACCGGGGCTTGGCTGAGATTTCTAGAGGATGACAGAAAGGATTCAAGATGTAACTGTTTAGATGTCCGTTTAAGCTCAAAAGAAAGAGAGAAAGAAGTTCACGTGCTGTCTCGACTTTAAAACACATGCAAATGATAAACTTTCAGTCTATAATGGTTAAACCCTGCAATTAATCAGTGAATCGCATGCGTTCTGAACCGGGGAGCCGCTACAGATCAACTACGATCCCTTATACTTGACATCGCACATCATGTGATCATGATATCGATGCTAAAACTATATATCATGCAGCCCTATCCATCAGAAGGAGCATTGGGATAAAGCCGTATAAATATAAATGACACGCATCCGTTTTCTTTCTCTGTTTACATTACAACACACAACGACTGTGTTTACAATGTGTTTACGGGGATAGTCGCCGAGACGGACTTTATTTTGCGTGCACATATGCGCTTAAGCTCAAAAGTAAGAGAAAGAGAACTGAATTCAGCGCCCACGTGCTCTGTGTACGCGCACAGAAAACCTAATGCCTGATTACAATTAAAAACATGCATTAAACTTTCACTCTATGATGATTAAACTTAGCAATTACAGGTGAATCTCGAAAAATTTAATTGAATATCATGCAAAAGTTCATTTATTTCAGTAATTCAACTTAAAAGGAGAAACTAATATATTATATAGACACATTACATGCAAAGTGAGATATTTCAAGCCTTTATTTGTTATAATTGTGATGATTATGGCTTACAGCTTATGAAAACCCCAAATTCAAAATTAGAATATTGTAAAAAGGTTTTCATAAAGCCATAATCATAAAAATTATAACAAATAAAGGCTTGAAATATCTCATGTAATGAGTCTATATAATATATTAGTTTCATCTTTAAAGTTAAATTACTGAAATAAATGAACTTTTGCATGATATTCTAGAGTTCACGAGTTTCACCTGTATATTATATACTGACCCTGAAACTCTAACACAGTCATTTTCATTTTGGGTGAACTATCCACATATTGTGACACGATATATTGTGACACCCCTATAACTGTAAAAAAATAATAATAATTGCTGCCACAAATGTTTAAGTACAGTCAACTTGGATTTTAAAGTAATTTCAAATTGAAATCGAAACCTAAAAAAAAAATAGTTGAATCTTGTATAACATACAAAAAAAAGTTATGGCATTAAAGGTTGGGTAGGTCAGAATTGTCTAAAAAAACTTTTATTCAAATTTGTTTAAACTGTCTTTATATACCAATACATAATTAAAATGCAAGTACTCTGAAATAGAGAGTATAAAAAACTGAGTGACTCTAGTGTATTTAATCTTCAATAAACACAGCTCATTAATTCCATTCACTCCCACCTAACAACGGGTGCGCGACTGCGCGCACGTGGGCGGAGCCAGTAATAGGGGCGGTAGTCATGGCGACGGAGAGTGACAGTCGCGCAAGCCAATCGCTTGTTTCGTCCCGGTAGGAATTAATGAGCTGTGTTTTTTGAAGATTAAATACACTATAGTCACTCAATTTTTATACTCTCTTTTTCAAAGTACTTACATTTTAATTATGTATTGGTATATAAAGACAGTTTAAGCCAATTTGAAAAAAAGTTATTTAGACAATTCTTACCTACCCAACCTTTAACTTATTTTGATGAGTTAAAGCAATGTAATTACTAAAATAATTGAACTTTTGCACCATATTCAAATTTTTCCAGTTTCACCTGTAATCCGCGAATCACGTGCGTTCTGAACCGGGATCACAGATCAACTACGATCCCTCATATCTGACATCGCGCTATCGATGCTAAAGATAAAGCGTGCAGCCCTTATCCATCATGATGCGCACTGGGATCGAGCCTCACCAGTGCGGTTTCTGGAGCGAGTAACTTGCAGTCCTCTCGGCTTCTCTCCTCTTTCTCGATCAGAAGCTCTGAGCTTTGCCCTGCCGGGGTCAGGCCCGGCGCTCGTGGACCCGTGTCTCCGCGGTGCTTTTTAGTGATGTGAGCCTCGGGCCCGTGGACCGTCTTCACATGCTTCCTCAGGGAGCTCGGGTCCGTGTAGCGCTTTGTGCAGCCGGGGATCTTGCAGACGTACGGTTTCTGGAGGAGAGAGAGCAGAGCGTGGGGGACTGTGGTCGACTGCTGTATCTTCAGACATATTCACACCGCTAGTGTGTTGCTTTTAGCAGTTCTCCTGTTTGCCATTATTTAAGAACGAATGTCAGACTGTATTAATAATAATAATGCATTTATTTTATATAGCGCCTTTAAAAAGTTGCTTTCTCAAAGTGCTTTACAGGCAAACATAACAAACTAAACACTGTAAACACAAAAATAAACAAATAAACTCAAGTAAAAGCAATCCTAAAATAAAATGTTTTGAGAAGAGAAAATGTTTTGTTTTCATCGTTGTATTAAATAAAGTGAAGCATTTTTCTGCTGCTGTGATTTTTATATCATTAAAAATGTAATACAGATACTGTGAAATCAAATAGAAATGCTGTTTGAAAGTGTGATGCAACCAATAAAATATTTATAGATCTGGAAGTACATTATAAAAGCAAAAGCACAATAACCAGCAGGTAAACATGACATTAAAAAATAAAATTTAAAAATCAGTCATTCCAGTGAAACACAAACTCCTTACTTATTATGTTTTTTTGTCCTTTGATAAAAAAATAACCTACTTTTTTTTTTTATAATAAATTGTTATCAGTGATCAAATGAATTGCAATATTTAATTACAAAAGTTTTTATAGGCTATAAATTGCAGAAATAAATTGTGGTCAGTGTTCATTTCTACAGTTTTTTGTTTTCAGTCATTTAATTAATTGCAATAAAAATACATTAAATGCTATAATAAATTGCGATCAGTATTCGTACAGTATTTTCTCACAACAAAATGATTGCAATATTTTTTAATTAACTGCAATAAAGTTTTTGTTTAGTCAGTTTATGTCTTATAACAAATTAATTGCAATAATTAATTATAATACTCTTTTTAAATATAAATTAACAAATTGCGATCAGTGTTAATTTTTATAGTTTTTGTGCCTTTGTCTTTTGACATGCCCATTTTGTCATGTCATAACGTTGTATTGAAAATTAAATTATAGTAAAGTAAATTATAAAATAAATAAAAAGCGTTTTTTTATATTATTATTAGTATTATTTTTTTATTATTAGTATTATTTTTTAATTAACTGAAATAAAGTTTTTTGTTTAGTCAGTTTATGTCTTACAACAAATTAATTGCAAAAATGAATTACAATAAAGTTTTTTAAATATAAATTAATAGCCTTTGTCATTTGACGTGCATATTTTGTCATGTCAAAATAATGTTGTATTGAACAGCAAGTAAATCATAAAAGACACATTTTTATTTAATTTTTTAAAACATTTTTAATTAACTGCAATAAAGTTCTTTGTGTTTAGTCAGTTTGTCTTACAACAAATTAAATGCAATAATTAATTACAATAGTTTTTTAAATATAAATTAATTGCAGTAACAAATTGCGATCAGTGTTAATTTTTATAGTTTTTTGTTTTAGTCATAGCCTTTGTCTTTTGACATGCAAATTTTGTCATGTCATAACGTTGTATTGAACAGCAAGTAAATTATAAAGACAAAAAAAGCAAAAAAAAAAATGTTATCTTAATTTTTACTTAAAAAAAAAATATATATTAACTGCAATAATTTTTTTTGTCAGTTTATGTCTTACAACAAATTAATTGCAAAAATGAATTACAATAAAGTTTTTTTAATATAAATGAATAGCCTTTGTCTTTTCACATGCATATGTTGTCATGTCACAACGTCGTATTGAACAGAAAGTAAATGATAAAGACAAAAGAAAGCACATTGCAGCAGAAACCCAGCAGATGAGCTGTGTGTGTGTGTGTGTGTGGGTGTGTGTGTGTGTGTGTGTGTTTAACTCTGCATACCTCGTTGGAGTGTGTCCTGTTCTGGTGCTTGGCTCGGTCTGACGCGTTGGAGAAAGCCTTGTTGCAGCCCTCGTGCTCACACACGTACGGCTTCTCTCCGGTGTGTGAGCGCAGGTGAGTCTTCAGGTTCTCCAGACGCGAGTACGCTTTATTACAGCCTTCAAACTGATGCACACACACACACACACACACACACATTTATACTCCGGCTCAAGAGAGCGTGGACACAGAAGTCATGTGACACGGCTGTAACTCACAGTGCACTTGTGTGGCTTCTCGCCGGTGTGTCTGCGCATGTGGACCACCAGCATGTACTGGGCTTTAAAGGGCCTTTGCTCTCGGGAGCAGTCCGTCCAGTGGCACACGAACTCCTTCTTCTCCCCGTGGATGTGCTCGTTGTTGATGTGCTGCGCAAGAGACGGGGATCAGGACACAAGCGGACGCGTGATGTGGGAAACTGCCAGTGTACAGCGCTAGCATACGCGAATAACACACCCCTATTATTATTATTAATCACTTCTCCTGAGATTTCCATAAGATCATCTCTCAATGCAAACCAAACCAGTTACACGTGAACCTGGAAAAATGAGAATATGGTGCAAAAGTTCATTTTAAAAAATGCTGGATTGTTTTAACCCAAATTTGGGTCAAATATGGACAAAACCCAGCCATTGGGTTAAACAAATTTTATTCAATTTTTAACCCAATGTTTGAGTTTGTCCATATTTGACCCAAAATTGGGTTAAAACAACCCAGCATTTTTTAGAGTGAATTTTGATTATTATGGCTTACAGCTTATGAAAACCCCAAATTCAAAATTTGAATATTGCGAAAAGATTTTCATAAAGCCATAATCATCAAAATTATAACAAATAAAGGCTTGTAAGATCTCACTTTGCATGTAATGAGTCTATATAATATATTAGTTTCACCTTTTAAGTTGAATTACTGAAATAAATGAACTTTTGCAGCATATTCAAATTTTTCCAGTTTCACTTGTAACTAACTGAGATAAACCCATGCCGATCTCCAGGTGTCCGTGAAGTGTGTGTGATGATGTCGATTTTAATCCCAAAGGCCAAGGGAACTTTATCAGGATCATAATATCCCGGATCCATGATATAACTAGCCTTTAAAAATATAAATCTGCCTCTATGGGGATTTAACACAGGGGTGTGCTGACTTATGCACACTGTGTTTTAAGGAAGAACTTTTATTTATTTACGATACATTATTCATTCACTAAGAAAATTGGTGTCCTTTAAGGTTGGATTTTTCCAAATTTTTTTAATTAAGGCATTTTTTATTAAGGCAACTTTAGCATGTATGTGTTCACTCATGCTTAGCACTGTATATACTATTAAGCATACTTTGAATTAGCATTTATTTGTAGTTTTCAGTTTAATTTTTAATTGTTTTGTGTGTGTGTGTGATTTTATTTGTTCTTTACAATAAAATCGCGTTCGTTAACTTAAGTTAATGGATTAACTAAAAATGAGAAATTATTTTCTTACAGTATTTATTAATCTTTGCTAGAACTAGTTCATGAAAACACAACTGTTCATTGTTTTGTTCATGTCAGTTCCGGTCCATTAAACAATATTAACAGATTATGAACCATGAATGATGAATAATTGAATAATTAATTGTAATAATTGATTATGATGATAACATTGACTAGGATTAATAAATGCTTTAGAAGTATGTTCACTCTTAGTTCATGTTAACTACACTCTAAAAAAATGATGGGCTGTTTCAACCCAATTTTGGGTCAAATGAGGACAAACCCAGCCGTTGGGTTACATTTTTAACCCAACGTTTGAGTTTGTCCATATTTGACCCAAAATTGGGTTGAAACAGCCCATCATTTTTTAGAGTGTAGTTAACTAACAAACAAGAACCTTATTGTAAAGCATTAGTATTTTTAATATTTTTTTATTTTTTTTCAGTTTTAGTCATTTTAGAACTTTAAGATTTAATATTTTACTTTTCTCAATTACAAAAACAACTTTGAATACACTTTATTTTAAGGTGTCTTTGTTGATACACTGTAATTATATATTTAAGTACTGAGTAATATTAAGCAACTACTGTACATGCACTTACTGTAGGGTTAGGATTAGGGTTAGTTGCAAGTAATTTTGCATAATTTAAAGTCATTATTATAGTAACTGCATGTAACATATGTAACAACGACACTGTAAAATAAAGTGTTACCACAATTTGTAATAGTTTTAGTTACAATAACAACACTGAGTGGTGCACATTTTTAAATTGAATGGATAAATTATAGAAAATTCGATTTTCTTTCTGTTTATCACACAAATCTATCATACTGACTTGCCATATAGCATACAAGTCTGTTATGGACTGCTGTTATGCTGCCTTCATGGCTTTTCTTCCTTTTTGGAGACAAAATGTGAAGCAAAATGTGAAAGAAAACATCAGTGTATTGGTGTGTCCTGCCGTAAGTCTTCTGTCTGCTTACATGCACGAGCTGCTCCTGAGTGTCGAACTCTTTGCTGCAGTTTTCCCAGTGGCAGTTCGTCTCGTAGACGGCCTCGGGTTCAGGTTTCTCCTCTTTATCCAGATCATCTCGACCTTCTAATAAACCCAGAAGAGGATCCTGCAAAACGGGTCGGGATAACATCAACAACCATATCCATCTTATTCCTACACAGATTTATGACGATTTGTGCAAATTATGGGTGTGACTTGTGAAAGGCTCGCTCTATGAACACAATAATACGTGTTTTTAAAAGCTGGGTACATTATTCTACACTGTAAAACCCAACAAGTTAAGCTAACTCATTTCATTTGAGGAAACCGATTGCCTCAATTCAATTAAGTTTTTAAAAAACAATAGTTTTGTAATAGTGATGAATTAAGTGAATAGTGAGCATTAGTGATGAACACCTGCTGTTAACAAGCAGAATACTCGCCCTTCAACCATCGAACATTAAAAGGACATTTAAAGTGTAAAAGCATCAACAAGGTACTTTCAACAGACCATAATAACCCTAAAAGCGTGTTTCTTTCCACAGTTAAATATCTCTGTAATAATATATATCTGTATTATGAAACAGGCGTTGCCTTAATAAAAATGTTCATTAACTTCAGCGTGATACTATTTTAAAAGTGATTTCCATCATTTTGACAGATTATAAATTGTATTTACCCGTGAAAACAAACCTGGAAAGAGACGTGAGGATTCAGTAAATTTAATTGTAAATTAATGTGACCCTGCATCACAAAACCAGTCACAACCAGGTTTATACATAATCTGAAAGCTGAATAAATAATCTCTCCACTGATGTGTGGTGTGTTAGGATAGGACAATATTTGGTCGAGACACAACTATTGAAAATCTGGAATCTGAGGAGCAAAAAAATCTAAACATTGAGAAAATCTCCTTTAAAGTTGTGCATTTATGTTCACGATTGTGCTGCATTCACTCACAAAAATACATGTTTTATATATTTTTACGTAGGACATTTACTAAATATCTTCATGGAACATGATCTTAATATCCTCATGAAAAATACCTCTTGCCATAGATATTCTTGTTATAACATGTCACGTTAAAATACAGAGTGTTACGTCATTCTCATGATGTCTGGAAATAAAACATGAGGGGAAATTGACAGCTCAATTCAGTCAAACTGACGGATCAGCTTTATTTGTTTATGATTTGATAAACAGTGTTTTTGAATGGAAGTTCCCCAAACCGGAAGTGCCACTCATAATTCAACAGGCAGTAATATGGTCAGGAATACAGTGGATTGCAAGCTAGATTGAAGAGTTTGAACACGATGTACACACAGTATTACTCACAGATTCACACATTACCTGTGTTCCCGTCGATGAAGGACTCGCCACGTCTCCTTCTGAATGCTCCTCCAGACTCTTGATGTTAATGCTGTCCATCACACTGCCCAGAATCGGTTCTGTCTTCATCTACACACACACACACACACACACACACACACACACACACACACACACACACACACACACACACACACACACAGCGGGGTTAATGTTAGCATCAACTAACACTGAAACATTCACCTTAACAATCTGCATTGCATAAAGCGCTATAGAAAAAAATGTTGATGTGCAACTGACATAAAACTGAGATAAAATATAAATATTAGATTTGGGGATGCACCGATATTAAAATTTTGCTCGATACTGATAACTGATCATTCTTTATATTTGAAAGCCGATAACCGATAATTCTTTATATTTGAAAGCCGATAACCGATAATTCTTTATATTTGAAAGCCGATAACTGATAATTCTTTATATTTGAAAGCCGATAACCGATAAGTCTTTATATTTGAAAGCCGATAACCGATAATTCTTTATATTTGACAAACGATAACCGATAATTCTTTATATTTGAAAGCCGATAACCGATAATTCTTTATATTTGAAAGCCGATAACCGATAATTGTTTATATTTGAAAGCCGATAACCGATAATTCTTTATATTTGAAAGCCGATAACCGATAAGTCTTTATATTTGAAAGCCGATAACTGATAATTGTTTATATTTGAAAGCCGATAACCGATAAGTCATTTATATTTGAAAGCCGATAACCGATAATTCTTTATATTTGAAAGACGATAACTGATAATTCTTTATATTTGAAAGCCGATAACCGATAATTCTTTATATTTGAAAGCCGATAACCGATAATTCTTTATACTTGAAAGCCGATAACTGATAATTCTTTATATTTGAAAGCCGATAACCGATAATTCTTTATATTTGAAAGCCGATAACTGATAATTCTTTATATTTGAAAGCCGATAACTGATAATTCTTTATATTTGAAAGCCGATAACCGATAATTCTTTATATTTGAAAGCCGATAACTGATAATTTTTTATATTTGAAAGCCGATAACCGATTATTCTTTATATTTGAAAGCAGGTAACCGATAAATAAAATAAGTTAAAGTACTAAAAAAGCTAAATGGAAATGTCAAAAATGGTACCACTTTACAATAAGGATCCATTTGTTAACAGTAGTTCATGTTAATTTTATAATTAATAAAACTAATTTCAGTTCATTGCCAGAGCAACATTTCAATTTTTTGTTTAGTTTAAGTAAAAACACTAACATTAGTAACTGGAAATAAAATTTAAATTAAAACTGAAATAAGAATAAATAAAAAATAAACTAATATATAATACAAATACACAACAAAATTAAAGTATAAAAATAAAAGCTAAATCAAAATATTGCCACTTTACAATTATGTCTCATTAACTTTAGTTAATGCATTAACTAAAAATGAACAATATGTTTTTTACTAGATGAGGAGAATCATGACACTAACATTAACAAAGATTAATAAATACTGTATTGCACAATTGTTAGTTAATGCATTAAGTAAAGTTAACTAATGAGAGCTTAGTGTAAAGTGTTACCGTAAACTAACACACAGAGCAAGCGCATCGAGGAGAGAGAGACTCACGTGTGTGTGTGTGTGTTTGTGCGGGCCGTGGAGTCGGGGGTTGTGTGTGGGCATGCGGGGTGAAGGCCCGTGACACGATGAGGATGATGATGGAGTGCCGTACACGTTCCCCTGAGCTCTGGAGTAGTTCATGTTCATGGAGCTGGAGAAACCCAACGACGACGGGCTGAAAGTGTCAATGGATCAGTAATAAATCAGTTCCCAAAACTGTGCGTATCGAAAAGACAACAGATTATGAATCCAACATTTGACGATAACACAAGCTTTGTGGGAGTTGATGAAAATAACAACAGTTTTTGGTAACACTTTATTTTAAGGTGTCATTATTACAGAATAATTATACATTTCAGTAATATTGAGTAACTACATGCACTATAGGATTAGGATCCTAAATTAGGATGCTTAATTTATAGTTATTACTATGGTAAGTACATGTAACATATGTAACAAGGACACTGTAAAATAAAGTGTTACCCAAAACTGTTGTTATTTCATCAACTCCCACAAAGCTTGTGATCTATGCGGTGTCATTGACAATTATCTCAAATTGCATTATTTTCCTGTTGTCACTGTAAAGCTGCTTTGAAACGCTCACATCGCTGTAGAAATAAAGCTGACTTGACTTAAAAAACCGGGTCATTTTTGACCGGGAACACCACAAGTGTGACTATGTGCCATTTTGTACAAAATAAAAGCATTTCAAAACGAACTTCCTGGTGGAACATTAAAGTAGACTAGTGTGATCAACAGTGCACATTTGTTTCATATTTTATTAAATATTGTGAAAATTATTCAAAAATAATGCTATTTTTACTCAAAAAATGAGATGCCTACTCTCAGATAAATGAGGCCTACGATTAATCAGATGCAAATATAAATATAAAACCAGTCCTAATTGAAAGAGAACAAGTTGACAAAAAGATTGAATCCAATATTGGGTTATGATATAGCATAATAAGTGATTTATAAGCCATTTTTTATAGGCGGGTCATTTTTGACCGGGAACACCACAAGTGTGACTATGTGCCATTTTGTTGAAAATAAAAGTTTTTCAAAACAAACTTCAAGGTGAAAAATTTAAGTAGACTAGTGTGATCAACAGTGCTACTTTTCTTCATATTTTATTTAATATTTACAAAAATAATGCTTTTTTTACTCAAAAAATGTAGATGCCTACTCTCAGATAAATTAGGCCTACGATCAATCAGATGCAAATATAAATATAAAACCAGTCCTAATTGAAAGAGAACAAGTTGACAAAAAGATTGAATCCAATGTTGGGTGATGATATAGCATAACAAGTGATTTATAAGCTATTTTTTGTAGGCG
Source organism: Phoxinus dragarum (assembly GCA_033366665.1). NCBI lineage: Eukaryota > Metazoa > Chordata > Actinopteri > Cypriniformes > Leuciscidae > Phoxinus > Phoxinus dragarum. The sequence continues at coordinate 8,379 of JARPMJ010005569.1, read as the reverse complement.
GGTCATTTTTGACCGGGAACACCACAAGTGTGACTATGTGCCATTTTGTTGAAAATAAAAGTTTTTCAAAACAAACTTCAAGGTGAAAAATTTAAGTAGACTAGTGTGATCAACAGTGCTACTTTTCTTCATATTTTATTTAATATTTCCAAAAGTAATGCTTGTTTTACTCAAAAAATTAAGATGCCTACCCTCAGATAAATGAGGCCTATATGATTAATCAGATGCAAATAGAAATATAAAACCAGTCCTAATTGAAAGAAAACAAGTTGACAAAAAGATTGAATCCAATATTGGGTGATGATATAGCATAATAAGTGATTTATAAGCTATTTTTTGTAGGCCGGTCATTTTTGACCGGGAACATCACAAGTGTGACTATGTGCCATTTTGTTCAAATAAAAAAAAATAAGCACTTTTCACTTTAAGTGCAAATTAAACACTTTTCACTCTTCCAGGTGAAAAGTGCTAATTTTCTTCATATTTGATTTAATATTTCCAAAAATAATGCCTTTTTTTACTCAAAACATTAAGATGCCTTCTCTCAGATAAATGAGGCCTACGATTAATCAGATGCAAATAGAAATATAAAAACAGTCCTAATTGAAAGAGAACAAGTTTACAAAAAGATTGAATTCAATAATGAATTTTTTTGGGTAATTTTAGACCCGGAGTTCAGCCCATGTCATGTAAAGGGTTTAGATGCGGGTATGATGTAACTCATGCTCACCTCATGGTGCCCACAGACAGATGCCCGTAGGAGCTGGCAGCGCTCGGCCCGCAGCGAGAGTTCACGAACGCCACCAGTGAGTTTGGAGAGGTGCGTATGACCGTCTGCAGATCCACGCTCGCGTCCGACAGCGGAGAGATCGACAGCGCTCGCTTCTTACTCAACTTCAGCATCGAGCGAGGCGTCGAGAAGCAAGACGCTGGCGGACACACGGAGAGAGAGAACTCACGTTTCATTTCTGCTCTTAGCAGCACTTTATAGTACGTTTCAATGCGCTAACATGTTAACAAACAATGAGCAATATTTATTGCAATATAACCTTTTTTTAATGTATTGTCAATGAACAATAATTAACAATGAACTAACAATAGTAGATTTATAAATTAACATTTATATCAGGGTTTGTGAGTTCATAAAACAGCTAATGATGAATTAAATCATAAAAATGTACAGTTAAATATTTAAAATAAAAATAAATGAACAATTGAAATTTTTACCATTTTAATTTGGATACATGCTTTTACATGCTTTAAACTTTAATTACTGCAAAGTTTCCAAAGCTGGAGTTAAACTAACAATTTATTAAAATAAATACATTTAACATGTAAATTTTTCTGTCTTTCTGTGTTTTCGCTGTTATACGGTAGGGGGCGCTATTACACATCTTCTGAAAGAGTGCAGAATCTCCAATCAAAACACAGGAGAAGAAGCAGAAAAAAGCATTGCTCATGCATGCTGTAGTCTTTGAAAAAAATCACGATTTTAAATTTTTTTGTAAAAAAAATAAAAAAAATTGTATTTGATTAAAAATGTTAGAATAAAAGAAAAAGTAGAAAAACATTTTTTGTTTAAAAGCAAAGGCTCTGTTCTTTCTTTCGATATATCGCACGAACAAAATATTCTGAGCCGGCGGGGAACGAGTTAAGTGCAACCATGTGACCATTAACCCACGCTAGAGATCCGCGAACATGCGAATGCGTTGTTAAATTATTGCAATATTTACTATATTAATATTTAAGTCTTGGCTTGACTCACCGTCTCCTGAGCCCATGAGTTCGGATCCCGACGGGTGATGATGCGTGAGTGTGTGATGAGATGACATCATGCTCGGGTTACAGTAGGGGGCGCCACTGACTCCTACAACAACCACACGGTTCATGCTTTTGACCACGATATACATGATGCATCTGCTTCAATTACAATTATAGGTCTGACCCTAAGTTTTCAGATTCGATTTCCAATAATCAGATATTTTATCACACTTCTTTTAAAAGTAGTTCACTTCAGAATTAATATTTCCTGATCATTTACTCTCCGGTTATCCCAGATGTTCACGTCTTTCTTTCTTCAGTGGAACAGAAAGGATGTTTGTGAGGAACACACTCCAGATGTTCTCCATATAGTGACTTCAATGGTCCAGCGGGTCGAAGGTCCAGATGTGAGTTTCCTTCAGCGTGATTACGTGATGTCTCTGCTCTTATTGTTAAAGAATCGTCAGTGACGTTATTCTAAAGAAATAGTCTAATAATCGAACAACTTCTGAAGCGGCTTTTCATGACGTCATCCACCTTCATATAGGGACAATTTTACAATTCAGCAGTTCATCAGGGAGCAAATCAAGTCTCCTACAGAAGAATTGGAAGTAAAATGGGTATTGAAGAGTAGATTTTTTTAATAACTTGTCTTAGGCCCTGTTTATCGGATGTGCCTTTCGTTTAGACGGCGACGGCGTATTTGGGGCTTAAAAATGCAAAAAAGTGAAACCACCCTCCAGAGTGGAAATCTTAAAAGCGCTCCACCGTAAAAAGTGATAACGCAACGCCACTTTTGCCTTTTCTCTTCAGATCGTTTCTGTGTAAACACAACCTCCGTCTTTGCACGTTAGCTTTATAAACACTGGGTCGGTTCTTCAAGCGTGACCTTTCAACCTGATGGCGTAATGTGTGGCGCATCACAGCGAGTGCAAGACCAGCATTAGTGGTTCAAAGTATATAAATGTGTATTTTGTTATAAAATGTCCGCTGGTTTGTCTATATCAGGGGTTCCCAAACTTTTCCATGACAAGGCACCCCCAAACACCACGAGGTTCTGGCCAAGGCTTTTGCAGGATGTGTTATTGAACCCATCGACAATACTACGGCAAATGTAGAAATAAATAAATAAAACATCTGTTAACATCAGATTATGTGATGGTGTTTGATACCAGCCAATCAGAAAGATTATAGAGATTAAACAAATTTTAAAATTTTCGCGATTACAATTTTCTTGGCCGATTCCGATTTCTCATTGAGTTTGAGCCGCCGATACAGATTTTAGCCGATTCCGATAAAATTTTTCGAACCACTTTACAGCACACACAAATATTTATTTTCTATAATTCTTTTTTATAAAACACCATATACTTTTACCCAAACTGAATAATAAAAACAATTTTAAATGGGTAAATTTCATAAATATATCTATATTTTTGAGTCTTCATTTTCTTTTTTGACATAGCCTACTCCAGTTCTTGTTAAAACACACTAAACATGCAAATAATGTGCATTTTAGGCACTTTTTGTGTGAAATCATATTTATTTTGTCCATCAAAAGTGTGCTTTCACTGTAATTGACCCGCGCTTCACTGCTGCTCGCGCGTCCGGTGTGAACGCACTCACTGATTAACATGCACGCTGAAAAAAATACGCGTTGCTTGCGCTTGCGGTGTGAAACGAGGTGTCCTACATGTGTACGGTCCGTGTGCGCGTGTGATGCTGATGCTGCGCGATGTTAATCTTGCGGCGCCCGAGTGCATTTGACCGGCATAAAATCTGCATTTATGTCAGACTGATCGGCCGGTCGCCTAATCTCTAAAAGATTAGCATTAAAGGGTTAGTTCACCCAAAAATGAAAATAATGTCATTAATGACTCACCCTCATGTCGTTCTAAGCCCGTAAGACCTCCGTTCATCTTCGGAACACAGTTTAAGATATTTTAGATTTAGTCCGAGAGCTTTCTGTCCCTCCATTGAAGCTGTATATACAGTATACTGTCCATGTCCATAAAGGTAATAAAGACATCATCACAGTAGTCCATGTGACATCAGTGGGTTAGTTAGAAGTTTTTGAAGCATCGAAAATACTTTTTGGTCCAAAAATAACACAAAATAAGACTTTATTCAGCATTGTATTCTCTCCCGGGTCTGTTGTGAATCCTTCACAGTGACGCTGATGGCGTAAGACGCTGCTGACGTGTTATCTGGTGCGCCCGAGCTTCATTTATAGACTGAGGGAAACGCACGCTGTAAAAGTGTCTCATCCGCAACATGCACATTTACGCACCATTAAAAAAATGATATCCACGCAAACAATGTAGAATAGCTTGAATATAGCGTGCGTCTTCCTCAGACTGTAAACGAAGCTCGGGCGCACCGGATAACACGTCATCAGCGTCTTACGTCAGCAGCGTCACTGCGGAGTCCTGAACGCAGATTCACAACAGACCCGGGAGAGAATACAATGCGTAATAAAGTCTTATTTTGTGTTATTTTTGGACCAAAAAGTATTTTCGATGCTTGAAAAACTTCTAACTAACCCACTGATGTCACATGGACTACTGTGATGATGTCTTTATTACCTTTCTGGACACGGACAGTATACCGTACATACAGTTTCAATGGAGGGACAGAAAGCTCTCGGACTAAATCTAAAATATCTTAAACTGTGTCCCGAAGATGAACGGAGGCCTTACGGGCTTAGAACGACATGAGGGTGAGTCATTAATGACATTATTTTCATTTTTGGGTGAACTAACCCTTTAAAAGTATAATGTTAAGATAGGCTACGCTATGCGACAAATTATTATAATGCTATTTCATAACAATTCTCATAATAATATTAAAACATTTATTTATTTATTTTTTCTTCCAACTTGCTGCGGCCCCCACTTTGAAAACCCCTGGTCTAGATAAGACTCTTATTCCTCGGCTGGATCGTGTCGAGACTGAAGCTGAAACTCACATCTGGACCTTCGACCCGCTGGACCATTGAAGTCACTATATGGAGAACATCTGGAGTGTGTTCCTCACAAACATCATTTCTGTTCCACTGAAGAAAGAAAGACATGGACATCTCGGATGACGAGCGGGAGAGTAAACTATCAGGAGATGTTCATTCTGAAGTGAACTGATCCTGTAATGTAGTCTTCCTCCGGACAGTCCAGCTCAGTCGACTGCATGATTAGTGAAGACAGTCTCACCCTCGGGTGGGGGCATCCCTCGGTGTCCCATCATGCCGTGCGGCGGGGGGGCGTGTGGCGGGCGCATGTACGTGTCCATACAGGCTCCAGGGGTCATGGAGGGGTTAAACATCCCCCTGCTATCCGGTGGTTGACCACTAGGGCGCGCCACACACACAGACGACACCTCGCTGTAGGGGGATCTCACTGACGGAGCCAGTCTACACACACACACACACACACACACACACACACACACACACACACACACACACACACACACACACACACACACACACACACACACACACACACACACACACACACACACACACACACACACACACACACACACACACACACACACACACACAGCGGGGTTAATATTAGCATCAACTAACACTGAAACATTCAGCTTAACAATCTGCATTGCATAAAGCGCTATAGAAATAAAGGTGATGTGCAACTGACATAAAACTGAAATAAAATATAAATATTAGATGTGGGGATGCACCGATATGACATTTTTTTTTAAAGATGTAAACATATGTACGGGTTGCACATCACTGAGAACCCTAAAAACACATATTGGTTATTTTTGCTTTTTTTCCTGAGCAATTTCGTTCTTCCGAAGCCCTTATTTTATTTCATTTCCACTAAAATGGATCAGCTTCTCATCACATCTTCTGTCCAATCAAATGCTCTCTAGAATTTGAAGCTCCGCCCCCTCTGCTATAAACACCACCTGACCAAATCATGTGTTGAGTGTGTGTTCGGTTGCTCACACACCAGTTTTATTCCGTTGTCCAACTGTATTTTTATATAGCATGTTAAAGTTGTCACTTCTTGAGGGTGAGCAAAAACACACTGTTTTTGTGTCTGTCCCTTTAAATGCAAAGGGGGCGGAGCTTCAAGAGCTTGTGTGTGTGTGTG
>JARPMJ010005568.1:0-61517 GCA_033366665.1 Phoxinus dragarum | reverse complement strand
CGCATTAATTAATATATTTTCTACATTTTCACCAATCAAATTCTAGTTCCTAGTTTGAATCAATCAAATAAAATCATCAACATCATCACAAAACAGATTCTTCTGCTAAACCATTAGTTGGTCAAATCGTCTTTCTCCCTCGTACGTAATGGAGGCTGTTTGCTAGCACAAGCCTTTGATCCCTCACTTTATACTTCGTTGGCATGTGTGGTTGCTGATATTGGTTGGTGTAGTTTAAGGTAAGATTCTTTGACACAGGTGTCACAATCTCCAACCTTGTTTTAGGATTCAACCATTTCCTGGCTGCTGTCGCCTGTGAATGCAGATCTTAAAGTGTTTTTGTTAGTGACCGCTTTTCTACTCGGTCGTCCCTCTTGATTCGATCTGTGGAATCATCAACCTGAAACATTATCACCAGATAATTTCTTGCACTCATAGTCCTTTTCCCCTGAAACACACTCAACCCACTTTGCTCATGTTAACAAAATAACATTTATACATTTGGAACAGAATCAGTTCTGTTTGATGCAATCCATCCTGACATCCTGCAAAACAATTTTTGTTTTAATTATGCGCTGTGCATGTGTGGCACCTGTCTTTCTGCCACAAAAAATAACCCAGGCCAGGATATTTTGTCAAATTCATCCATAGGCATATTTTACTGCACGGTCTGCCGTGTATCAAAAAGTCTGCATCCTCTGTAAAGAAAAACAAATGTCAAATAGTTAATTCTTTTGTTGTTATGCTGCTGCATCTTCCCTGTTTCCTGTTGAAAACATTTCTTGTTAGCACACTTTTGTCCACCTGTGCGATGGCTTTCAGCAAATTCTAAACCATTTCCCCCTTTTTTATGCACAATTTTACTTGTGCATCAAATTAACATAATTGTGTTTTGATTCACTAAACTAAACACTGTCCTGTAGACATCTTTCTCTGTCTCTTAACCAAAATGTTATATTCTTCACTCTAAGCCACAATCTCATCTTCTTATCAAATTAATTGAAATGCAAATGCACTCTTTGCGTATCCTGCTTTTCAGGACTGCTCTCAACAGTTTGTCTCTCAACTCAATCTCAATCCTCAGTCATCTGCAAAACTGAATACAATTGTCACTCTATTTGCCCTCCTCCGTGGGCTTCACTGTCCCTTGCATCTGTAAGATCAAAGGTATTTATTTATGGTCAAATGGCCCCTCTGTCCTCTGAAGATAATGATCCTTGACCCCCCCTGGTTTGATAACCCCTGTCTTTTCCTGCCTGGCAGGATGCTGGGTGTGAACTTTGCAGAAGCATACATACATACCCTGAAGATGCAAATGGCCCTTAGTCATCTACAAACATTTCTTACTTTCTTTTGTCAGTCGAACAGCGTTCTCGCCCTTATCAAGGCATAAAACTGCAGTCATCATCAAACACACCTGACTATTAACCGTTCATGTTTCTTATCTTTTCTCCAAAAAGATTTACATTTAAATCAAAATTTTAAACTTACATTTTTGCTGTAGCTTTTACCAAATTTTTACATGGCCTCTTAACCATTTTCAAAAACATGTCTATTCATTTGTTTTTTTTTATTATCATTACTTTGCTTCAGCTTTCCTTTAGCTGACCATAACAGAAAGAAAACATGTCAATCCTTCCTCAAGCAGTCTCTCGTATCACGCATGACTGCTGCTTTCTCTAAACAAATACTCTTTTCAACAGCCTTCTAAGACTGTAATTTAGACAAAATGTGACAATAAATTCATTACAATAACTTATTTTATGTATTAGTTCCTTCGTTACTCAATCTTTTCCTTGCACTTTTGCACTTTCCAAACTTTCTAACTTCTAACTTCATCTATCATCTTGTTAACTCTAGCCTAGTTATCTTTTCTATAAATTACATGCATTTTCAATTCAAGCATAATTTTTATAGTTTCCTTTGCCCCTATAAGGGAATTTAGACATTATAAATTCCTACTCAGAACGAGTCTTTGTTGCACTGAAACTGTTTCAGCACACATCAAATTCAGATAATCAAATTGTTTTCAACCAAATCATAAACTTTATCTTATTTACAAACAGCACATCAGCTTGTAGGTCTTTCATAGTCAACACTAACAAACTTTTGTTTAATCAAATGCCTTTTACGCTTTTAACAACTGTTACTCCCTCAACGCTGCTTCTATACTTAGCCTATTTGATTCTTTAGAGAACAAATAATTATTATTGAGTCTCAATAACGTTTCAAATTTCATCTAAATTTTAGTTGTCATGTTCTCAAATTACCATAGTTTTAATATCTTACTTCCATATTTTCTCCTATGAGTTTATCAAGCTGCAATTATGATCATCTAGAACCTTTTTTAAGCGTTTCATTAAAAGACAATCATTTAATCTTCTTCAGATCTCTCTGTAAATTTCCGTCACCCCTGTATGACCAGATCAAGCTGTTTTACACAAAAAGGACCTTCGAAAACCCCCCAGGGTCTTTTCTTTACAAGCCAACCACACTAAAGAGTTCAAAGCCTCTTTCTGACCACCTGTTTTACTTTTTGAGTTCCATACTGTCTGATCCCTATCATCTTCTGAATTCACCCCCGCTTTACTGCCCCTCCTTGAAGCAGTGTCCCATTCATGAATTCACACAGAGCCTGTGAATGCACCTCCCGCATATTCACAGAGCCACTGGTAAGCAGTTCTCTATATTATTTTACAATCTCAGTTCCCGTAAACTAGATCTAACTGGAATGAAATAGAACAAAATTCTAAATTCCCCCATTCACTGCAACATCCCATTCAGCAATGCAAAACAGAGCTATAATGCAATCTCAGTTGCAAATTCAATTACATAGCCAAATCATAGTAACATTACTCTATTTTACTAATCCATGTTAACACAGAAGCTTTCTTCAATTTTGTATCATTTTGGCATTTCTTTGTTTGAAACCAGTCTATGTTTATTGTTTCTTTACAATCAAAATCAAACTTTTACAAAACCATCATTTGCAAATCTCTTTAAGGTGAGAGCTTCAGCTGGTTACAACATTTGCTCTCTTCTGTCTCACTATTTTTTATCAGAACTGTTCATACAGTATAAAAACATTTAGCATGTCATCAATTTCATTAACACTGTTTGAAAGCTTTTTCTTTTATCAAATGGTTAATCTGCAGACTGCTCAACTTAATAGCATCATTATTCCTCAGTCCCTAAATTACAGACAGCTATCATAGCCGCTTGCACCTTCAAATCTTTTATAAACTCTGTTATAAACATATGGAAATCTATTCTTCAATATCCTTGTTTTCCTAACAGTAATACAATAAAGCACATTCACATCATAATTAACACTGACATATAGAATTTTGCCCATTCTGCTTAATGAAACATTCCTCATGTTAATCCCTGTTAATCATACTCAATGCCTTATTTTTATCTAAAAACTCACTTTTCAGACCATTTCAACTTAATTTGACTTTCTTTTCGCTCTGCTTCATCTAACCAGTTCAAGCAAAACACTGTTTGCTTACAATCCAACAATTCTCAATCCAACATTTCAGTTTCTTTCTACATCTGTTCTCTTTATCTGCAATCCAACAATTCAGTTCAACAACTCACTCTTTTGTAATTTCCATCAGAAAAAACAAACATTCTATTTTCTATACTTTGCTACTTTTCAGTTCCTTCTCTTTCATCTTCAATTCAACAATTCTTCTTTTATTCTACCTGCTTCTTCAGTTCAACAATTCTGTCTGTTCACAGTTTTACACACACGCTGAACACGATCACAAAAACCCTTTTGTTACAATTATCCGTTCCCCAATTTCTTGCATGCTTTTTTTCTGGCCATAATTATTTTTCCCATTTTACAGAACAAAACAACCGGTGTATTAAAATTATTTAGCTTACTCTTGTGTGACCCCATATTGGCTGATCCTATCTCTCCTGGATTTTCCTTCGACGCGCGTCTAATAATCTGTGAGACGTCTCTCAACAAATCCGATTTTGTCACCTCAAATCGGCAAGGGTACACTGTAAAAAATAATCCTGTAAAAAAACGGTAAACTACTGGCAGCTGTGGTTGCCATTATCATACTGTTAAAATACGGTGTATTACTGTTTTTTAAATTAACAGCTAAATACCGTTTTGACAATTACAGTATAAAACTGTAATTTTACAGCCCGGTATTTAACAGCTATATGCTGTTGTAGTCAAAACGGTATTTAGCTGTTAATTAAAAAAAACAGTAACGCACCGTATTTTACAGTATGATAATGGCAACCACAGCTGCCAGTAGTTTACACATTATTTTTGTCATGGATTACAAAAAAGGAATAAAGCCAAGTTAGGATTTTTAGTTTTAGTTTCAAGTTTTATTATTCTGATACAACACCAGATAAATTCTGCGCAATTATTGTGAACTAAAACAGAAAATAAAAAAAATACAATTAGTCAAGTAATATTTAGTGCATACAAATAAGCACCCATCAAAATGCAAAAATGGCTTTCAGAAAAAGCAAACAAATGCACAATATCTAATCTAGTCTCAAATTAGTCTTTAGCAAACATTAGCCCAAAAACAGTTGCACTAAAACAAAGTAATTATTTAAAATAATTAAATAATGAAAAAAACTCTTAAATCAGGCTTTAAAACACCAGCCCTTTTTAATATCTAAGTAACATATAACACCAGGCCACCATGTTTCTGAAAACTAACTGCATGTGTGGGGAGTGTTACATTTTAAATGAAGTGCCACTCAAAGTCCATAAGTCTTTTTAAAAGATTTGATACTTTGGTACTGACGGTTATGGTCTTCTTCTGCACGGTTTTCCCAGATTTTTTGGACATCACTTTTCCTCTTGGAGCCTTGGTCCCCTTTTCTGGATTAATTCCAACAAAACGTCTGAAAAATAAGAGGAGAATATCTTCAGTGAACAATGATTTAAAAGGAATAGTTTACCCAAAACAATCATTTATCCCATAACCCTCAAACCATCCTAAGTGTAAATGGCTTTCTTCTTCCAGCCAAACACAATTAGAGTTATATTACATAACATCCTTCCCAGATTTGTAAAGTTTTTGAAGCTCCAATAAACGCATCAATCAATCATAAAAGTAATCGATATGAATCCAGTGGGGTTAATAAATGTCTTCTGAAGAAAAGCCATGCATTTTTGTAAGAAATATATCAGTATTTTTTAACTTTATAAAATATAATCACTGACATCTGGCATGGTCGTATGCGTGTTCATGACTGAGTTCTGGCGGAAGGGTGACCTCTGACCTGACGCATGACATAGGACGTATGGCGAAGACGTAGCGAAAGCTTAGGTTAGAATAGACAAACGCGGAAGTGCAGAGGATAGAGTAAAACACAAAATGCCGGTCATGACTTAGAAGTCTAAGATATTTTGAAAGAAAAGGACTTTGATATAAGATTTCATATATGTCGGGTCAGAGGTCATTTTTCTGACGGAACTCGACTCTATCATGAACTCGCGTACGGCTGTTTCCGGAAGCCAGTGATTATAGTTTATAAAAGTTATAAACATGGATATTATTCAATGCCATTGCAAAGCTGGGAAGACAGTGTATTATTTTATATAACTCCGACTGTGTTCGGCTCAAAGAAGAAAGTGATATACACCTAGGATGGCTTGAGGATTCCATTGTCACCATACTAATACTAAAATATTAATTAGAAATAAATAAAATAAGTCCAAAAATTTGTTACCTTTGTAGGAATTCTAGTGTAGATGCTGCTTCCTCTTGGTACTGCAAATTAAAGATGTAATACAAAGAGAACAATGCAGCAAGTCCAGAGAGAAAAGTTGGCTGCACACCCTCGCAGATTATTCGGCCTTCCAGGCTGATCATCCACCGTTTCATCCATTGCCCCGGATTATCACCTGGACCATAAAGGAATGGATAAATTAATGTTTATTTTATGATCTCTTGATAGTTTGGTTTAGAAATGGTAGTGAGAAATTAGTACATTATTTTATAACCTGAAAAAAGGCAAACAATGTCATGTCTTACAAGATAACAAAACCTACAATATCTCTATAAAAATAAAAAAAGGAAAAGAAAGGTTGTTTTAGTCTGTTTTTAACTTAATGCTAAGTCAGCCTCCGAGAGGGAAGAAAAAGTTTATAATACAATAGTGTAGTGATTGTGTTGTATAGACTCAAACTTGGCTTTGATGAATAAAAATGTCCTAAAATTCAAACCAGATTCAAAGACAGTAAACTCTAGAATGAAGCACAAAAATGTGAATCCTTTCACAATAGTAAAACGTGTGTGAGCCTTGTTTTAGTGTAAGAAATTGCAGACATGTCTAATATGATATACTTACCAAGTAGGATCAAACGAGGACTTGCAGGCAGGTTACCCGTCTTTTCTAGGTCAGCAGGAGTGGCAGACATCTATTGTCAAAGATTACAATTTAAGACAACTGACTAATCTTAATGTGATACTAGCTGATAACGTTGATAATATTATACAGAGGTAAAAGGCTTTTTGTACTCAGAACAGGAATAGTTTATCCAAAATTATCATTCTCATCATTTGATTCTCATCAATCACCTTTATGTTGATTCAAACTTGTATGACAAAAAAAAATTATATTTTGATGGGAGTAAATGATGAGAGGACTACCATGTTTGGTTGAACCATTCCTATACAGGTGTTTGTTGTAAAAACCAAAGATAAACTTACATTTTCTTGAAGAATGAGTCCATCTTGCTTTTCCATGAAGTGAGCCATTAGGAGTTGAACAATTTGGTATGATGAATCGATGGGTTCATCTTTGGAAAGGATTGACTTGACTTCTGAGTTAGTAGGCTTGCTTTTAAAAAACTCCAAGATGCTCTTTCCACACTCCTCCATAGAAAGTTCAAGTGCACGCAGGACATTAATGTCTGTGAGCAGCTCAAAATGGGCGAACAGGCCTTTCTGAAAAAAGAGGTATGGCCACTTTTCCATCAACTCCGCAACAGAAGGTGCTGGCACACTATTTATTTGGCTCCGTTGCAGGCAGAAAGTTGTCTCCATCAGTTTTTCTACCTCTGCTTTCTCCGCTCCCTTTGCACCTTCATGACAGTATAGATCCTCCAGCTTCTGACGTTTAGTCTCAATGGAGACATCTGTCTCATCTAAAGGAAGATCAGGCTGAAACCGGGTGCAACCATATGTGTCAGTGGGTCCTCTTTTAACACCACTGCCAGCTGACCGGTGCTGTCGGAAGCTAGTGGTCCGGCTGAGGTTATCAATTCTATTCTTGATCTGGGCCAAAAGTGAGCTGTAACCTTCCCCTACAACTCGGCCATCGTGAAGTTGATCCGCAAAGCTCTGGGGATATTGATGGACAATCGCTTTACAAATAGTAATACACTGTGCACGTGTTGGGGTTGGCTCAAATTTTCTCATTTCATCTGCAAGCAACCTGACCATTTGTCGTCTTGCTGGTGGTGAAGGTCTCTTCCCAGAAGAGAGAGCAGACTGAATTTCTGCAGGCATGAGCTGCCATGGTACCTGAAAGGTATTTGACCACGATTTTCTAAAATGGGATGTAGATGGCCGACTGTCTTCAAGACTGCTTGATTCTCCATCAGTAGTTACCGACATATTAGAAGAGCATGGCTGTGGTGAGGAGCTCCCAGCTGATAAGGAAGGAGTGTACTGCATGCTAGTTAGATCCAAAGTGACAGTTTCTGACTCTATGAGCAATACAAAATATTGAACAGGTAGTTAAAAACTACATGATCTGTACAAACACAACTTGATATATACAGAATAAAATTTATACAATTCCACACACGGTAACAATGGCCGGTTTTCAACAAATGTAGACATTGTTTACATCTAAAACTATTCACATTGTTCATGTTACTACTGGGGTGAGTGTGCAAGCAAGCAAACAAATAGTTTAAGTGAAACTGAGTAACAGCGCTCATATCTGATTAATTGAAAATTATAATACCATTAACTTCTCTCAACAACCCACTTTTACATGTTCAGCCATTTTAAAATGAATAGAAATATAGATGAAGATGTGAGATTATAATTACCCATTTTAAAAGCATTGAGAAGTTTTCTGAGTTTTATAGTTGGTAGTATGTCACTGATGTCTTCTTGTTGAACAAACTGAAGATCATCTTTGGATTCCAATCCAGAGCCTACAAGTTTGTCAATCAAAAGCTGTGTGGTGTTCTCATCATTTGACGGCAAAGCCCTGAGGATGATTTCCCTCAGTTCTCCCACCAAGGCGGACATTGCTCTAAATTGAGACAAAAGAATGATGAAGAACTATTACAGACATGTCAAACACTGTGTACTTTGACAATGGATAATAATCCAGAAGGTCATTGTGATTAACACAAGAGTAGGATCCATTCATTGGTGTCAAGCAATGAACACCCATGTCAGGGATACTGTAAGTTTGGAAAAGTTCTGTGATGAAGTACACTGAAGTATTGTGCATGACTGTCATCACAATCCTCCCCACAATAAGCCCCTCATCAGTTTCATGAATGACAACATACATGTTTTTTTTGTATGTTGTGCCTTTCACAGTTGCCTCATGAGAAACCAAAGAATTTTCAGGCTGAAAATCATATCCAGATACAGACTTTCTTATGACATCATTGTAGTCACTCACCACAAACTCTGTTGCCTTTTCTGCTACAATAGCAGGAGGGAAGAGCTCACCAGCACGAAGAAACGCCTGCAGAAGCTGATGTCTTTCTGAGAGAGTAAAGCACAGATTTTTAAAGTTATGTAGTTTTCTTACACACTGTTTGAAATACATGTGCTTACTTTCGAATCTTAATGTCCACAAACGGATGAGTGGTCCAAAATGAATAATGAGCTCTGGGTAGTGGCTAAGGTAATGATGTTTAGGTCTGAGAGAGTAAGTGGGAAACAGGTGTTTCCTAAAATGTAGGTACTCATCAATCAAAACTCTCAAATACCCTATCTGACCGCTGTAAATGGCTGGTGCACAAACAAGTGCAACAATTTCCCTTAACAGTAAAATTAGTTGCCAAACTTCATTCACACCAGGTGATTCAATTTTGTCACCAATTAACATTGGCAGCATCCTCAAAAAACACCAGTTCTGTACAGCATGCCCACTTAGCTTCTCACTTCCTGGGTTTATCTCACACGGTCTGTCACAGTTGTCATTACCTAGAAACTTGAACTGACTAATCCTTCGATTCAATTCCAGGTACGTAAACTGTCTGTCAACCTTTACAAGGTGTTGTATACATAAAGCAAGGTCATACGACACGACACCTTCAAACAAATCATGTCCAAGGCACGGGGGGCAACCCTGGCTGAGAGACATGATAGAAGGAGAGCTCATTGAACAAAGAGTCAAACTTGATGCCTCCACTATGGGCCAAACCCTTATCAACGTTCTCAACATGATGTTTGTAAGACTCCGCTGTACGAAATGTGGCTTTGGAAAGTGGATTTTCCTGAAAAGTACATTTGTCAATTTCGCAATATCTGCAAAAGTATCTACTTCCGCTGAAATTCTCCAGAAACCCACCAATGCCATGTGAGCCTAAATTGTCACCAGCTATTGCCTGCAAGATTCCTTTAACATTCAGTCCGTCTGGAAATCTACGCCTGTAGTCTCAAGGTCTTTAAGGTCATTGACTAAGCATCTCATGACCAATTCTTGACCAAAGTACTTAAAGTCTTGTTCCCTGCAGAGAAACACCAGTTGCATTTGGTCAGTACTTGACCTATTATGAGGAAATAGATCTGCTAATGTGAGGTACATAGCTAGAATTTTATGCTTTTTCTTCCCAGACCCAAGAGGGTTCGCAACCTCAAAAGCATCTTGATATAAGACCAAGCCTAATGCAGATTCATCTGCGTGATGCAAGTTTGCAGTTGTGTTTTCACCATCCCACACATCCTTTAAAATGTCTTTCAACCGGACACGACTGTGCACATCATTGTACTGTTCTCTTACAGACTTGCAGTGAAGAAGAGATTCAATTGTTTTTTTTTACTGGTACATACTGCACAAAACACTCTTTACCTGCATCATTCTGTCCTAGGCGAATAGGCACAGGCTCAACATAATGAAAGCTTTTCTTGAAAAATGTTTTTCTTCGCTGATCTGATCTTAATGTATGGCTATTACAGGATGTAAAAAGATCTTCAGCTTTAAGATCATCAAGTACCATTTTTATCATTACTTCTGGAACATTAAGTGAGATTAACTTTTCCCGAAGTCTGAAAAGCAAATGGGACTGATTGATTTCATGTATTGACTGCATGTCTTCAATGATTGTCTGAATGACTGAGGCTGGAAGCAATAGCTTGGCTTGCAATTTCAAATAGAACAGAGCAAGATTCCTTAAAAACAAAGTGTTGTCAACATTTTCAGGACTAACATCTGGTTCCTCGTAATTTTCATCAGCATCAGTCTGTGAATCAGACTGAACATCAATGTCTTGAATCTGAGAGCAGCTGGCTTCAGGGTTTGCTGTAATGGAGTCAATTAGGCCTCCTATATTTTTGTTATGTTTCTGGACATATGAGAAGTAAATGTTGATTTAACAGTAAATGTTTTACCACACTGCTTGAAAGGGCATGTGACTTTTCGTCCCTCTTTAATGTGCATTTTGACATGAGAAATAAATTCGGGTAAAGAAGAACTTTTGGCCCTACACAAACCAACATGACATTCCAAGGAAAGTGTAGTGCACATTGTGGTTTCTGCCCTATATCCTGCATGGTGTCTGTACAAGTGAGATTTCAAACTGGAATTTTTTTTAAACTTCCTATTACAGTTAGGTATGCAGCAACGAAATACAATATTTGAGACATTGCTGTGTATTTTCATATGTTTCACATAGATCACAGGGGTATCACATGCTTTCCCGCAGAGCTGACAAGGAAACATGTTGTAAAGAACAGATCTAAATTCTCTAGTTAATAACTACCGAAGCCATCGAAATATAGGCTATAAAATGCGTAATAAAATACGTTATAAAATGGCTGAAACAGATGCAGTGAATGCTGTTCTGCGATAAAGCCAGCAGCGGTTTGAATAGGCACCTTTACAGTAATTAGACAAGAATTTAAAATGTTGTTCATTCCTCACTTACTGACAAAATAGATTTGCACATGTGTCCGTTTCATAAACACTCATAATTCAAAACTCAACTTCTTAATTCACTTGCATGCTTGACAGTATAGCGGCTGCCTAAAAACGCATGAGTGTGCGTGCAAATCTTACCCGTTCACTAACCGGATTCACTGGATCTTTCTATATTGTTATTTTATAAGTAGCCTACTTGATAACAGGGCGATTAAAATAAGCGCGGAGCGGAAAGTTAACTTTACACCGGCAGATCATTTGTCTATGTCTCTATATGTCTCTCATGGACTGAATGCGCACGTTAACATTAATTTACCACACAAGAAAAAAAATAACTATTGATTTCGTTCATTCCCATTCATCTATTACTTGAATAAAGTTGGTAAAATATGCAGGTTGAATGAAAATTAGGGATGCTTACCTGTGTGTGTGATAAAATGGCTGTATGACGGCAGTCTGGGCTCTATCTCACTCGGTCGACCAATTATTTGCCTACAAACACACAATTTAATTGAGGCATCTGATTTAAATCACAGAAGCTTCAATAAATGTTTAAGATGTTATATTTTAAAGAACTCATTTAAAGATAATAAATCGTTGCAAACCTACCTCATTCAAATCCAATTAAAATGTCGCCTTGTGCAAATTAGACGAAAATAGGGTATAATGCTGTTAAATAACAGTGACAACTTGTTGTTGATCGACCACCACCCTGAAGTGAACAAGTCTTCCCAAAATGCATTGTAAAAAAAAGCATAATGCTGTTATTACATGGAAACAGCAATTTGCTGTTAAATTTCCATGTAAATTAACAGGAATTTTTTACAGTGTAGCAAATATGCTCTGTTGGCTCTTCCGTCCACGATATGGCTCTTCCGTCCACGGTATGGCTCTTCCGTCCCATACTTACGAGCTAGTTTTCGGCATACAATTTCCCCCTCGAAAACTTTCTGTGCCCGCACCAAAGAGATAGTTCCAGCCACTATGGTTCACCCACAGTTATACCACAAGTTACCCCAACAAAACAAAATAATTTGATTGTCTTCTTTACCTGAAATGCTCTTACTGCCACGGTTCTTTTTCCTTAATTCCAGTGGAGTTCCCCTGGCCCTGATAACAGTTTGGCTCTTTCTCTCTCAATTCGGCGAGGTAAGACTAAAGCCTGGTGCTTTAGGATGATCAGTCTTCCATCTGCTTTTCAGGGCCAGCGGTCACTTCCAAGGAATCCCACTTCTGACACCAATTGTTGTGGCAAAACAATATTTAACAAACGCAGCATTCCCAGGCAAAAGAGACGTCAATATTCAAATTGTATTTAAAAGAAAATATACATTTATTCTGCAGAATAGTTCCCAGTCTAGCCACACAGGCCAGCTGCAGGGTGAGGGTGAAACCCACCAACCCTAACAGCCCAGTATGCAGGCAGAGTGAGACCCAGATAGGTGTTCTTTCTGGAGTCTTATAATGTTCTCATCAAAGCATTCTATAAACACCCTCCCCAGAGGGCAGGACCTGAGAACCCCCATGGTTGCCTCAACCCCTCCCTAGCCATAGGGTCTTCTGTCTCAGTGTCATAATCACAGCTGTATCAACGTTACAACATAAAGCTCAAAATACAGATCACATGGCATTCATATATTATCATTGAGAAAACAAAATAAACAAAGAAAAGATTAAAACTGCCACTACAGCATGCATAGCTAGGGGCAGAATGGTCTCCGAGTTCTGATCGCCGCACTGTGCGGGATCGAGAAACTGAGACGGAGATATCAGCGTGGCGCGCGGTGCGCGCTCTCGATGTCTGAATAGGGCGGCTCGCTGACAGCGACGGCCGGCTGTTTCACATTCAATGACTCGATCGCTTTGGACGGAGAACATTTTGTGGTTGCGAACAGCGGGGCGCGTGAGCGGCGTTGGGGGTTACGGTGTTTGTTAGTAAGTGTGAGTGCTCGTGAGCGGTCACAGGGCTTACATTCACAACAAGGCCGGTTATACAATGGTCTCCGCGTTCCGATCGCCGCACTGCGTGGGGTCGAGAACCTGTAGCGGAGGTATCAGCAAGGCGCGTGCGCTCTTGATGTCTAAATAGGGCAGCTCGCTGACAGCGGCAGCCGGCTGCATTACACCCAATGACTCGATCGCTTTGGACGGAGTACATCATGTGGCGAGAACAGCGGGGCGCGTGAGCGGCGCCGGGGTTACAGTGTTTATCAGTAAGTGTGAGTGCTCGTGAGCGGTCACAGGGCTTACGTTCACAACACGACTGGTATACTTTAAAGTTTTTGTCCCCTGGAAAAACTGTGTAACAGAGCGGGCAGTGATTAGGTGTGGGCACTGTAACATGGGCACATATCCTACATCTAACACTCGAGCGGCGCGTGTCCGCTTATGTGAGTGGGCTCTGTGACAGTGAGGGACACCGGTGGGGATCGTGCTTGTGTGTAGGGGTGAACACAGTGGCGTGGGCACATCTTCTACATTCCGAAACACCGTCGGCGTGAGCCGGAAAAATAGACATTACACTCTTTATGAGATTTATCTGCGTGCTGGCGAGCGGTTTGAGCAACTGGCTCATTGGCTGCGGTATAAACTACTGCAGTAGCCTTTGCTAAGGGGACTGGCAGAGCAGGTCGCTTTGATGGCGGTCCGGCCGCGGCGGGACTCGCGCATCTTCTCCTCCGTGCGGCTGCTAGGAGGACTTCGCGGCTCAGGTTTCAACGCGATCTTGGGCCGGGGTCCCCGGCGGGGAGGCGGCTTTGTGGCGGCTTGTGGCGGCTGTTAGAGCGCAATCTAGGGCGGCCGCTCGGTTGTCGCTGCGAAGAAGGTCCGTTGCAGGCCTTAGGCGGGAGGGCAGACTTTGAGCGGCATCTCGCGGATGCAGACAACTCTCAACGTTGTCATAAAATGCATCACTAATTACTCAAGCGTTACCTAGTCTAAAAACATCTTTTTCACTTTAAAATAATGCTCCAGATCACTAGTAGTCCCTGCATAGATATTAATGAAGGACAACTACTCTAAAGTGTTACCAAATATGAATTTCAAAAGTGTTATTTTGCCTTATTAGCTATAGCAAAAGTGTTGTCATCCATTTTTTTTATGTAAATTCCATCACATTACATTTTTAATGGGCAAATGAAGTAAACTTGTGTGAAAAGCGTGTTTAAGAGACATTCTGTTCTACGTCATTATAACAGGAAATTGAACCAGAAGATCAGCTCTGGATCACATGAGGAGGATGTAAGTATTTACCACATTATTAGGCTTTCCTGGTTTGAGAAGTTCAACTTCTTGTGATTATGCTTTCTTTCTATTTGCATGATCTGCCCAGCTGAAGATGATTTCTCACTGTGACAGAGACACAATAACAGCCTGTGTAAGTCAGTTCAACTTGAACTCCTACACACCTCAATCCTGTCTGTTCACTGGTTCATCTATTTCTGTCCCCCCAACTGCTGCAAAACGTAAAACAAATTGTAAAACAGTTTAAAATGACTTATTTACATGTAGTTCATAGTGTAATTTTTATTATCAGTTATATGGTAATTTATGAATTGCACAGCAGAGCTGAAATGTTGTTTTTGTTTGACTTGTTTTTCTCTTTGTTTTCATCAGGTTTACAGTCTTCATACAGTTTCATGAACATGATCTTTCCTTCTCAAGACACCACTTCATGTGTCTGCCACTCATCAGATGAGCATCTCAATACAGGAAGATGTAATTTTCATGTTTTAGAACAGGAATGTCCCAATAATCAGTACAGTCTCAAAGGAACTGTATGTGCATGTGTTTTTGTCCCTTAAATACTATTTGCTTAAAAATATTAAGCATATAAATGTCCTTTTCATTTTCAGGGGAACTTTGATATGTTTGACTATACTATAATTTACTAACGTGTACTGTGTCGCCAGACGCATTGGGGAAACTCCCTTTCCTCCGATTTACTGAAGCTTATATAATCACGCTGTGTAACTGCATGAGCCAATGGCTGAGCAGCGTAGCTGCCTGAACCTTTGGCGCGAAAGCCCGCCAGAGCACGCCAATATGGGCAGGGCTACCTGCCATAGGAACTCATTCTCATTCCTGTTATCTCAGGGAACCGAGGTTACGTCACTAACCGAGTACGTCCCCTATCGACATGGTTCACTCGTACTGCATTGTTAGACTAATTGGGAACCCAGTCCAATCGTGGGTGTGCTTATAACTGCGGAACGACAATCGCTCTGAGGCCTTGGCCCAGGATGCTTGAATAAGGCTCCGTACTCCTCTTATGATCAGTGGGACCCCTGTGGAGAAGGTGAGCAGCTACAAGTACCTCGGTGTGAACATCTCTGAGGATCTCACTTGGACCTCTCACATTCACACTCAGGTGAAGAAAGCAAGGCAAAGACTATACCATCTGCGACAGCTGAAGAAATTCAGGGTTCCACCAACAATCCTAAAAACGTTCTATTCAGGGGCCATAGAAAGTGTTTTAACTCCGTGTATCACAGTGTGGTATGGGAATAGCTCAAGTCAAGACTGCAAAGCCCTTCAAAGAGTTGTGCGCTTAGCTGAGCGCATCTCTGGTTCTTCTCTTCCACCCCTGCAAGACATTTACCACAAACGCTGCAAGAGGAGAGCCAACAAGATTATCAAAGACTTAAACCACCCATATAACTGTCTCTTCAACTTGCTGCCATCTGGTAAACGCTACCGCAGCTTAAGGACAAAAACAGAGAGACTTAGGAGAAGTTTCTTCCCCCAGGCCATCAGGCTCTTAAATTCAGTCTCGTAAATATCATTTGGACTCTAGACATATATTGCATTCAACACTGACTGTTTTTTTACCACAGACACACACACATACCATTCTTCACTATTTATTATAGAATTATATTATTAGGAATTTTTATCTTTATATGGTGTATATTGTTATTATGTTTAATATTTATAATACTGCATTATCTTGGAGTGGACCTGACCTACATTTCACTACTGGTTGTATATTTTGTATATAATTGAGTATGTGACAAATAAAATCTTGAACTTGAACAAAGGGCACCAAGGTAGGGTGAGGTAACCACCCGGTACTAAGAGACTTAGACCGTATGTCGGAGCCACAATGAAGGGTTCTAGTGGGTTGAGCTCATGTAGAGGTCAAATCCCAGCTACACAGATAGGACCCGTGCTTGCATAGCAGGGACGACCAAATTATAAATTCTGGTGAAGGTGGGTGGCGAGGACCCTCCACTGGTGCATGCCCAGGAAGAGGTCATGCCTCTGGTGGAATGTGCTTTAACTATGATGGGGCACTGTAGGCCCATCGAAGCATTAGCTAGCGTAATTGCATCCACTATTCAGTGGGAAAGTCTTTGCTTCATCACTGGATGCCGCAGTTCAGCTGACTGGAGCAGCTTGGAAGGAGCTGTAGGGACTGTGAGGGAGTGAGGCACATTTAGACATCTGGACCCCTTCAGAAAGCAAACAGCCAGGTTGTTCCTGCCAACGGACTGGCCAGCCATAGGAGTGCTACTATGGCCTCCACATAGACCTCGAGCATGGACGGGGTGTGACCCTTGTCCAGCAGCTCCTGAAGGAAAGACATGATCAGTGAAATATCCGGTACTTCGGGTCTTTGCTCTGGGATGTACACCAACCAGAGAAGACCGACCACTTAAGGGTATAGAGGTGTCTAGTGGACGGGGCTCTACCCTCAGAAATGGTAATTGGGACCCTCGTGGAGAAAACCAGTTTGAAGGACCCACGACTCTGGTTTGGGGTGTGTTGTGGAAATTTATCAATATTAAAACCTGAATGAAGGAGACAAAGTCGATTCTCAAAAGATTAAACAAAGTATTTTATTTCATGCATGAAATAAGACGTTCCCACACAGACAGCGTCTGATATGAGAAGGCCCATGGCATTCTCACGCAGAGAGCATCTGACATGAGAAGGCAAAGGCTAGTCCCTTTCGCCAATGTTATATAACCTAACACATCCTGTGTAAAAAAAACCTTTGTTACCTTAAACCCAGACTTCTTAGCTCATGGTCTCATGTCCAACATTATTTCTATCAGACAGAACAACTTGTCATGTCAGCAAAAGTTTCCTGCTACAGATCTCGTGTGCTGATCGAAACTGCGCACACACATATTGTCAGCCTTCACATGACTCAGAGAACATTTCGTTCCTGAAAGTTTGTCCTAACTTTTAACATTTCTAAAAGCTTGGTTTTATATCTTTAATAATGTGCTTTTTGCTTATATGATTATATTCCTTTAAATGCTCATGAGTAAAAATGAATCTTCAACGTTAATAAAAGTTGTACCCATACAAAAGCAAAAGAAACACATCTAAATGTATAATTTCCATAACAGGTGCCAGATCATTCCTCTTGCTTGGGAAAAGAGGTTCTTCCTCAGGGGAATTTGGTCACGGGGCTGTTCAGAGCTGCAGCGTTAATTCTGAGAACCATTACTGGTTTCGTCAGAAGGGGGCCTGGATATGAAAGTAGGCATCATTCAGATCCACTAAGAAAAAAACAATCCCATTGGCACACTTTTTGTTTAAACATTTGTTTCAATGTTAACATCTTGAATGACCGTTTCATAAGGACCGTTTCATAAGGGCGCAATTCAGATGCCTGAGATTGAGGATGGACCGGAGTCCGCCATCCTTTTTTGGAACGAGGAAGTGTCTTCTCGCAATAGAATGGTTTAAAATTACATTTTCTGTGAGCGCGCTTTGGATGCGTGTGCAGGACACAGAATAGTGCATGAGTTGTCTCCTACTTGAATTTTTAAAAGTCATATTGAAATGCTTGTTGCTGAAGGAGAATTAATCTGAGTTCCTATGGCAAAATGCCCGCCATATAGTGGGGTAGCCCTGCCCATATTGGCGGGCTCTGGCAGGCTTTCATGCCATTGTTTCATGCAACTCTGCGGCACGACCATTGGTTCATGCAGTTACACTGCGTGATTCTATAAGCTTCAGTAAATCGGAGAAAATTTTGTTTTCCCAATCTAGCGACGCAGTATGAGTGAACCATATTAGGGAACACAAGGTGGCACTATAAACATTGAGCTGGTGCATTAATGCAGTATTACCAACAAGAAATGAAGGAGAGTCTTTAAAAACTTGAGAGACAGTGAAATGTAGCAAAAAGATAAGGATGAGCATTTAATATATTTCACCTTGCACATAAACACACACTTGTGTTTGAATCTGTCTGACTTGGATCAACAAAATAGCCCAATACAGACATAATAACAGTAATCTATTTTATTATATTCCATTTTAAGTGTCATATTGCTTAATCTAAATGTTGTAAATAATGCATGAAGGGTGAACTGTTAATGGAATTGACCTATCGGTCAATTGAGGCTACACTCAAAAAATCCTAGATTTTAATTTTTAATGGTTTAAATAATGCATTAAAGGGGTGGTATAGTACCCTTTTCACAAGATGAAAAATAAGTATT
The DNA here is from genome assembly GCA_033366665.1 of Phoxinus dragarum. NCBI lineage: Eukaryota > Metazoa > Chordata > Actinopteri > Cypriniformes > Leuciscidae > Phoxinus > Phoxinus dragarum. The sequence continues at coordinate 42,945 of JARPMJ010005568.1, read as the reverse complement.
TGATGTCCCCAGAGTGTGTAGGCTATGTGAAGTTTTAGCTCAAAATACCCCACAGATATTTTTATATACAGTAGCATGTTAAAGTTGTCACTTTTTGAGGGTAAGCAAAAACGCACCGTTTTTGTGTCTGTCCCTTTAATTGCAAATGAGCTGCTGCTCCCGGCACAGGGGCGGAGCTTCAAGAGCTTGTGTCCTTTTACATACACACAGACATGCACTGAAAATTAAAAAAAAACTTTCAGCCTTTTATGTTCAACCCAAGCGGCAACCTCCCTGTCTCTCTCTTGAAACCAACACGGAAGTGAATTAAACGGCATTCATCGACTGGCCGCTTGAGGCTGGCTGCAGAAGAGAGTCAAATCTGTATCTCCCCCATGTTAAAATGCCCAACTTTACTGCAGAAAAAAACGTTTACAGCCTGGTTTTCTACGTGGTTTTGATATATACAGTTAATTTTGCCCTTCATAACAACTGTGAGGGGGGTGATTTTTTTTATAACTCATCCGTTTAGTTGATTAATATTTAAAGTTCTGCAAAATTAAGGGTGTGTGTCTACTTTTGAGTGACAGGTGGATTCCCGCTGATAATGTCAATGCTAGCCGGTTAGCCGTCAATTCACCTCAGCAAATTCCAGCTGCTGAACTTGCCATCTCTGCCGTGTTTGTGCTTTTTTTCGGGATTATTTAATACAATTTAATACACCCATTACCTCGCCCACGGCTTTGGATTCCGCCGTTGTCGTCGAGTATCGTTCGAGAGAACAACCAGCGCTGTATTTCAGTTGTTTTCCTCTGTGAACATGCACTAATGGATGTCTGACAATTTCGTTGCTTTTTGGAGTTTTCAGATTTAAAAACGTCTATAGATATTACGGCTACACTCGTTTTGCGGCACCGTTGCTCTGGAACAGATTATAACATGCTTATGTACCGTCAGACGAAATCCTGCGGGTGTCTGTGTTTCTCCGTCCATGCAATAAATGCACATCCTTGAATGAGCGCGGATTTCTAGCGTATTTACTTGAACTTCATAGGTAATATATCTATGTTTTGACCCATTTGAGATGCGGCCAAAATCAGAATTTAAAATGGACTGAATAATAAAGCACTCTACGAACTTGACGAGCGATGCCGCGCTGACGGACCACTGTAATAAAAGAGTGACTGACATGTATACATAATCACGGTCACACACACACACACTCTCAGAGTAATATTGAAAAAGTTACTGCTTAATATATTTTCAACTAGCAGAATAACTGTAATCACGATTCACAGTCTCACTTGTAGCTATGTCTTTAAACTATTATAATAATTTGGAAGGGCAAAAACAAGACCTTTTAATTGGCATTCTGATTTTAATCATCAACTGTTACTTTAGCGCGAGGCCCTGTGGAGTCTCAGACTTGGTACTGTGAGTAGCATATAGCATTAGCTCCCAAGCCTGCTAACTCCATAGCGTCGCGCTAGGTGGCAGGGGCGGAGGCAGACGATTTAAACATTCGGGGCTTAGCCCAAACCTAGGGCGGTCCGGGGGCATACTCCCCCGGGGAGATTTTTTACCATTTACGTCAGCTAAATGCACTATTTTTCAGGCTGTTTGAGATAATAGAATGGCTAAAAATCTATACACTATCTGGGAAAATGATGATAGTTAGGCCTACTCAGTAAAAAAAAAAAAAAAAAACTGGACGCGCGAATGAGGTGAATTCGCGGCCGCACCGTGCTAAACGTCATTCGCGCTGCAGGACCTCCAGACGTGTGTAAACGCGTCTTTACATTGACTTAAAGATTGAAATCACTCGCGCCAGACGCTCTATTCACGTTCGGTGTGAACGGGTGTGAACGCAGCATACACTTGTCCACGGTTCGTCCGATGCTGCTTCTGAATCTCTCTCTGGCCGGTGAGGTTTACTGTTAGTGTTCCATATAAAAAAACTTTGTCCATAATATTAACTTCAGCCAGTTAGCCAGTAAGCTCGCTACTACGCAGGTGAAAACATACAATAGCCCGCCAGCCCCTGATGACAACGACGAAGAAGATTTATATTCTTCGTTAGTTTTTATTGGCAGTTGGCAAACAAGCTGAGTGATGCATTACCGTCCGCCACCACGCACGGTAATAGAGCTTTTGTTTCATTTTTTGACGCTCCAGTCAGAAAGACTGAGAAGGAATGGAACAAAGTTGAAGTTATTTTAAAAAACCTAAAAGATTCGGGGCTTTTGACAAAAACATTCGGGGCTTAAGCACAATAAGCAGTGTCAAAGTTAATGAGCCAATTAAGTGATTCATTAAGTGATGATTGAGCATTATTGAAGACACCTGATAACAAGCAGAATCACTGAAGGAGAAAATCGCTATTTTTAAGTCACCATTATGGATATCAGTGTTTGTTTTAGTTGTGCTCTTGACCCTTTCATTTTAAACTTTTAACTTTTTATGTTTGGCTGTTTTATCTGAGTTATAACTGCCAGATGAATAAAGTGCAGAGGTGAACAGGTGTTGTTTGTTATGTTATAACAATCATCATTTGACCTGAACTATAAAACTCACTTAGAGTCTAATCTGCAACTTAGATTTATATTGTTGATTACATCGCAATGATTCTACACCATAATATCCAGAATATTGAATATATTCCAAAGGATTCCTAAAAAAAAAATTTGATTAAAAAAAAAAAAACTTGTTTTTGTGTTTAGGCACAAACAGACATCAATAATGAGTGTATGAATCTTAACAATGGTGACAAACAAAATATTTAATTAGGAAAAGTAAATGAATAAGACAATTCAGATCCTAATTTATTCATACTGCAATGCATGATGGGAGTCATTAATGAGTTTTGATTGGTGGAACCCAGAATGCACTGCAACATGCTTTATTATTGTCACCATTGTTGAGATTCACAGGCTGATTATTGATGTCAGCGTGTTCTAAATAAAATATTTTCTCAGAACTTTTGAACAGAATTTTTAAGAAATATTTTTTTATTCCATAGAAATTGCAACAAATCTTATGCTGTAGAATCACCAGGCTCCTGTAAACAACAAGGTAAATCTAACTCTCTAACTTTAGGGCTCTGTTGTAAGTAGCTTTGGATATAAAATTTAAATGAGCTTTAACCAGTGAATCAGGTCAAATGATGATTACATCAAAATATAACCAACAACACCTGATCATCTTTCTCTTTGTTCTTCTGACAGTTATAACTCAGTTAAAACAGCCAAATGAAAATCTGAAGGTAATAGTTTAAGGGTCATGAGCCCAACTAAAGCAAACACTGACCACCATAATGGTAACTTAAAATTAGATGTTCTCCTTTGGTGATTCTGCTTGTTAACATCAGGTGTCTTCAATAATGGCCAATCATCACACAATTAATAACTTTATTATCTCAATAATTTGAACACTCTTCAGTGTTCATTTAACACTCATATTTTAACACTTTAACACTCTAGAGGGTGGAGTCAAATAAACTCCCATGAGAGTTAATTTAACACTGGAGTTTTTGCTGTGTAGGATAGCATTCTCTAAAACATCCTCAAAATGTTCTTGCTTTGTTAACACGTCACATTACAAGAACGTTTTATAAAATGCATTCCATCATCTCAGGCCCTCATGCGATATCCTCAAAACATTTTGCAAACGTTGATTTGATAATATTACTCCTTTGTTATTATGGAACATTGTATAATCTTTTATCTCAACAACATTCCCAAAACATCCTTAAAATGTTACAGTTAAAACGTTATGTCTTAGTTTACATTTAACCTTATAGAAACATTTTTTGAAATGAGAAAACATCCTTAAAACATTCTTTGAACATTACATTGAAAAGTTTTCTTTAAAACATTAACCAAACTTGTAGGGAACGTTAGCCAAAGTTCTCAGAACGTTCCCTGCTAGCTGGGGAATTTATGTAGCTTATGTGTAGTTATCTTCTAGTCATTGACTAGCATATTCTGTCATGATAATCTATAAATCGTGTTCAGGGGCAGGTTTATGTAAATGTTAGGGTTGGTGATGTCACTAACCCGGGTGTAGTTCCTACCAGCCGTTTGTTGTAGTCCTTGAAAAGCAATTTCTTTAAAAGAAAAAATATATATATATATATTAAAACTAAATAAAGTTACGGCTGACATAATTCTTTAAGGTTTTATATAGAACCTTTACTTCTGCGAGTGGATATATTTACTGAAACATTTCAATTAAAAAATGTCACACAGAGACGTTCTAACAGCATTGGCATTTAGTAGATTGCTTGCGTGAAAACGCAAATAAACAAGGCTAAACGTCACCGAGAAACTGTGGTGATTCTCAGATGAATGGCGTCAGCGCGATGTTTCCTGCCTGGGCTGTATACATGTGTTAAGAGGGTTGTTTGTGAAAGTCCACTGGGTGAAAAGAGGTAATTTTTCACTGCATGACTACATGCACGTACATCTGAACTGCATTCTGTGATGTAAAAATGCTTCATACTTTAATGATCCAGAAGATGAACTCTGGTCTCAGTGAAACATATTACCACACCATAGGTTACGATTCAGCACATACAGCAGGGGATCTGTTCTGGAACTCTGCGAGAAGTTAAAGTCTTGCCCTATATTTTTTACCAGTTTTCTTTTTCTTTCTATGAGTGCAGGTGAATAAGATCTCTCACTTTGACAAACACACAATAACAGCCTGTGTAAGTCAGTTCAACTTGACATCCTCCTACACACTATAGCTACCGGTATCCACATCATGTCTCTTCATCACTGGCCTCTAACTGCTGCAAAACAACAAATATCACTGACACACTTCTTGGTGCAAATATGTTGTGCAATTAACTTCTTTGTAAAATCACTAAAAAAAATCTATTGAATTTTTTTTTGTCATTTTTATAAATTAACAACTATATAAGTATACTTTTTTTATATTTCATGATCTTTCCTTCTCAAGACGCCAATTTATGTGTCTGCCACTCATCAGATGAGCATCTCAATGCAGGAAGAAGTTTGTCAGTCATTTTCACGGGTTAGAGAAAGGGACCATAGCAATAAGATCATTTACCATTGTCAAATAATCAGGATGTTGCCAAGTGAAAAGAATACAGAAAAGATTTGACATGGTAAACAGTGATTGAAAGATTTTTTTGTTGCTAAGAACTATTTAATAAATGTGAACATACATAAATAATTTTGTACTATTTCAATTTCCATATTGCTAATGTGCAGGATGTGATGTTCTTACTACAGGAGAACACAAGGTGGCGCCATAACAAACACTGTGCTGATGGAAAATGCAAGAAACCAGGAAAGATGAAGGAGAGTCTTTCTGAAAACTTGAGTGGTGGTTTTAGGCGAAACAGTGCAAAATTTGGTTTAAAATGGCCATTTAACATATTTCACCTTCCCTAATCCACATGAACATACACACTTGTGTTTGGATCTGCTGTTTCAGATGAACAGTCTAAATAATTCATACATTAGTTTTAATGGGTTTGCTTAAAAGATTAAGGTGGTACATCACACTTAAATGGATAGTTCTCCCCAAAATGAAAAATTTCCCCATGATTTACTCACCCTCAAGCCTTCGATTGTATTCGTCTGAAAGAAGGAAGTCATACACCTGAGTTATATTAAAAAAATTCCTGGCTCTACCAAGCTTTATAATGGCAGTGAATAGAGGATGCGATTTTGAAACCCCCCAAAAATCCATGGGGTTAATAAAGGCCTTCTGAAGCAAAGCGAAGCATTTGTGTAAGAAAAATATCCATAAATAATAACTGCCAAAATAACTAGCTTCTGGCAGACGGCCTACGCAAGTCGACTTCTGCCAAAAAACACTTGACAATGTATGACGTACAGTAGGATGTAGGAGTAGCGTAAGCTTTGACGCTTCTCGTGGTTCAAACAGGGCTTGGCAACAAACTCAAGCATTTCTCTTTAAAAAATCTCGTTTTAGACTTCAAATTCGTGACTGTTGTTTTGTTTTGTCTTGATCTATCCTCTGCGCTTTCACGTTCATCAATGCGTCAGGTCAAGGTTTACTCTTTCGCCGTTAATAGATGCTTATGGCCGTCTGTCGGAAGCTATTTTAGTTGATAAAGTTTTAAATATGTATATTTTTCTTACACAAACGCACCTGATTCACTTCAGAAGGCCTTTATTAAAGGGTAACTAAACACTAAACCAACTTTTTTTAGTTAATGATCTGTACGAATGGAGCTTCATAAATGCTGTTCATTGATTCGAGTACTTTTTTTAACATTTGAGTATAAAGTGTTTTAATTTTCAAATATATGGTGTAAAAAACGTCTGAGTGCTGCCCTCTTCAGGTTAAACGGAATCTCCTGAAGTAGGGGTACTCTCTGACGCTGCGAGCTCACCACGCCCCTGGCAGCCCCTGGTATAAAAGCATCTGGTTCCGTCAACACCAGAGCGAGTCAGGAGCTGGAAATTGGAATTACGAGTATTGAAAACTATCAGGATAGCGTATTTTAGCATCTAGTTAGCATAGCATTTATAGTTATTTAGATTATTTCGTGTAGCCTAGGTAGTTATTTAGCATAGTTGTTAGTGTTGTTAGAAGCATAGTTAGTTAGTAGCATAGTATTGCATCAGTTAGGATAGTGTAGATTTTTAGCATTAGTTTTGTCTGTGTTTAGTATAGTGGTTAGGCTGGTATAGGTGTAGCGTTGCCGGGTGCAACAGCACTGCTGGACTGCATAACTTCCCACCAGACTTGGAAATTAGGCGCCAGTGTTTACATGCACTTGTGTGCCAAACGCTGCTCTTCCTGCATGGACCCCACAACCGCCGGCGCGTTTTGCTGGATATTTTTTTTCACATAGCGGCAAAATATGCTTAACGTAGGTCAATAGTAATAATAATCCACTCAGATACTGGACCCATTCTCTCTTGCGCGGCTGCTTCGCTAGCATCGTCGGATGCCGATCGCGAGGCGGGAGTTAATGCGATGCGACACCGTAGTTTGAGCTAGCGGCTCGAATTGATATGGTTTTAGCTCTGTGTCCACAGACAATTCCTCCACTTCAGGTGAGAAAAGTCCTCAACTTTAAATGACCGCTCTGTTGCAAAGCTACTTGCGTCACTCTCCATCTTAGCGAGTCTGACAGCAGCTGTCAGTCACTGCGGGTCTGTCAATCACCCGCTCAGCCCCGCCCTCGGTTCGTCCGTTGGGCTCTGCCCACTTTTCCAGCATTTTTCAAATATTGCCAGTGGGTGGAGTCAGGCTCTGACCAGGGGTTTAGTTACCCTTTAACCTCCCAGGGCCTTATTGGTTTACTTTTATCATGGATAGATGCACTTTTTTGGGCTTCAAAATCTATGAATAATACTTCATTCACTGCCATTATAAGCTTGGAAGAGCCAGGATTTTTTTTTTAAATATAGGCTAACTCTAATTATATTCAAGATGCACTTTTTGATGCACTTTTGATTTTTTAATCACTTTTAAAGGTCATATACACCTAGGAAGGCTTGAGGTCGAGTAAATCATGGGTTAATTAAATTTTATATTAATTAAAGGTGGGGTATGTAATTCTCTTTTTTGGCCATTTTTTCAAAATCACTTAAAATCCTATTCCTAACCCACTTACAGCCACTGAGTTAGAAGCACTGAAATAAAAATTAAGCAATTTAATCATCTGTGGAGCAGGCAGGACTCAAAAAACACCAGCCAATCATTTCCAAGACCACCTAGAATTATTGGACAGTAAGTGTGTCAATCAATCGGTCATACCATTGATTGGTCCATGTTCTTTGAATGGGTGGAGTCAAAGGAAAGAAGGTAGGACCATTTGAGTTGTGTATTTTCAAAATCTACCGGCCGTTTTGCAAATCACATACCCCACCTTTAATAATGAATCATTTTATTTTTGGTGAACTAACCCTTTAAGTTGCTTAAGTGTCAGGGAAATCCTTTATTGGACAATTTACTTAAACCAATTTTCAATGGTCCACTCAATAATAATAAAAATGATCCATCAATGGAAACAGGTCCTGTCCCAGTATCCACATTTGTGATGTTGGCCATTTCAGAGCATGTGTATCTAGGATCTAACTGCACAAGACAAGACTGATCCATGTCAAAAAAGGGCAAAGATCAGTGCCCTTAACACCAGAGGTGGGAGACTCGAGTCGCAATTTTCTGGACTTGAGACTTACTTGACTAGATCTCTGAAAAGACTCGACTTGACTTTAGACTTGCTCCTTGTGACTTTAGACTTGACTCGGACTTGTGCCTATTTACTTGAAATGACTTGTGGAAAAAAATTTTTTTTTTCAATTATTGTGATTTTTTAAAAATATATTTAAGAATTAACTATATACGCATGCGTAAACCGCTAGACGCTATCCGGAACCCGCTTGCCAAAACAGCAGATCCCTCCGCGGACACCGCAACAACACTATCAGCTCCAGCCCCGAGGATAATAAAGTATGGGTTATTGGGTTTAGAGATGACGCGTACACGGCCAAGAAAAGAACGGCTGTGTGTAATATCTGCAGTGCCAAGATAAGTGATTCATCGGCCACAACTTCAAATTTCATTCGTCACTTCAAGTTGCACAGCGAGAAGTAAGTGTTGGTTGGTCACTCACTGGGCAAACGCAAAGATTTTGCTAGTTTTCAAGTGTTGTATGTCCGATGAATTACACAGCCACTGCCACATGCGAATATAATGCTTTTTATTAACAGCTCTACTTGTCAACACGATCCCGTATATTCAACTGCCCACATCCGTGTGTGTATATCGTACATGCGCATCACGGCGGGGGGAAAACAGACGTTCTTAAAGAGCCCAGCACATTTAAAGTAACATGTTAATAATACACAAATTATATTGTACTTCTGTACAGATCATTTATCAGAATGATCTACATCAAGCATGATGTTTTCTGTGGTATTTATCTACTTCCAACTTAAATAAAAAAGATAGTGATATAATAATGTAAACTTGAGGTCCACATTCACAACAGGTGTGCTATCGCGTGCCTGTCAAAAACCTACTATGTAATGTCCAAATGTGCACCTCGGTCGATCTCAGCTAATGGCTGCTAAAACAGAGAAATTTTTGGATGCTTTTGTTTAGTTTACACTTTCATAGGGGACATCACATCAAAATAACTGTAGGACTAGCACAAGATGGGAAAAGTTTTAGTAATTCTTGTTTACTTGTGTTCATTTAATTTATTTTTATTTTAGAGCATTTAATTTATTTTTATTTTAGAGCATTTAAAGTGCTTCTTAACAATATTTTATTTATTGCACACAAGTTAATTTATTTATTTTTGTAACCCATCATCAGCCCTCTGTGTCTAAATAAGTAATAAAAGTCCCCGAGTTAAAAAAAATGTGTCAAACGAGCCTGTGTGCGACTTGGTATGACTTGATGACTAAGTTGCGACTTGACTTGACAAAAAGTATGACTTGACTTGCCTTGACTTGACCCTTACAACAGAATGACTTGACTTTGACTTGCAATGTTAAGACTTGGACTTGACTTGAGACTTGCATTTAGGTGACTTACTCCCACCTCTGCTTAACACACACTAAATCCTAAATACTACTCTATAAACAAGTCATCTTTAATGCCGCTTCAGAGCAATATTTGAAGCTATGCGTTTCCCTTCATGTTCATGTCAAATCATGAAATGCAGAGGAAAATGTACAGTGTACAATTTTTTTTGTTTTGCACATTGGTCCAGAAATGAGTGTATAGCCTATTGTTTTTTAAATGTAGTCAACTGCTTTTTATCACTTTATTAGAAGCACCATAATTAAACTGTTGTCTGTTACATAGAAAATACTAAACCGATATTTAGAAGTTTAGTTTAAATTACAAAGTATTAAAAATCAACACGTGTATAAAGCTCTGTAAAAATTATGTAATGCAAACCTGCGGTCTTCACACACACACACTTGGGTAAATACAGGAAATACGCTAAGTAAGTAGACAAGTAGCCTACATGCAAAGATCACACGTGGTGTGGGTGTTGGGACAGTAAAAAACAGACAAAGGTATGAACCACTGCTGTAACGGCCACACATTGTCAGCAAGGGTGCAGGAATACACAAAAAAGATGATATGAAGATTCAAAGCACAGTTGAATAAAAATCCACACTGTAATTCACAGAAGGTTCAGATTGACGCAACTACACACACTGAAACATAGACAGACACTGATGCTACGCCTCAATTCGCCGACTTATACTACGCCCTAAAAGTATGTACTCTTTTTGTGAAGAAAAAGTAGATACTGTTGAGTGTCTAGCAAAAAGTAGACAAGCTTTGAGACACACTATCACGTCGTACAATTGCGTCTTTAACAGATGTTCTCTGTCGCATCCTGTCAAAATAAACTGGCCTGTCAATCATCTTGTCACAGTTAAAATCCTCCACATTTAATTTTATTTCCTACCGTATTGGAGAGAAATGCAGTGATACGTTTATCTGCCAGTCGCAGGTCTTTCATGCGGAGACTCTCCTCATATTAATGCATAATGATGCATTAAAGTTAATGGCAAAATAACGGATCTAAAAGTTAATGTTATTGCAGATGAAATATAACACGGATAACATTAAATCAATATTTTTTTATCAGATTAAACTTTGATTAGTCACTCAAGCCTTTATCTAAACCTCTCACCGTCGGTTGCGCATATCCACCATGTTTTGTAGTTTTTTAGCACTTTTGCTAAAAGTCTGTAGTTCCCCCTCCAAAGCGCAATGGCTTATGGGCAATATTAGCCTTTATAGTGAGCACACTTTTCAACAGACTATGCTTTGGGACACACTTATTTTAACCTCACACTGTTTAGGATGGATATGGGCATTGAGACGCATGGGTGAGTGAAGGTGAGGAACTAAATATACACATGGTGATGAACTAAATGACGAACAGCTGTGATGATAATTAGTATGCAAGGAAACAGATGAGTGGTGGGAAAGCTCAAACAAAGGAACACGTGATAAATGAAAACAAACTAAAAGTCAATGAAAACAAATTTAACGAACGCAACAACTGATATATCGTGACAGAACGCCAGGGACAACAGCCCACAGCGGAGTGGAGGGAGGGAGGAGCCAAGGTGTTGACGGGGACTGTCGACATCTGGGAGACGACCGACAGAGGCAAAGCTGATGGATCCAAGAGCACAGACAGAAAGCTGATGGTAGCGACATCGCTGGCACTAAAGACCTAGGCGATGCCGCATCGACGAGCGTCTGAAGTGGAGCCAGAGTGCCCAAGGACTGAGGCGGAGCCGGGTGTGACTGAGGACCGATGCGTACCTGAAGGGAAGGAGGAACCCGCTGTAGCCGTAGGGGTGGAGAGACGGAGCGCAGCGAACGGCTCGCAGGTCCGTGGCGGAAGAAGAGTGACGACTGACCAAGGGGGGAGCCGGTGGGATGAGGGGAACCCGGCGAAGCCACAAGGTCTCTAGTGAAGCCAAGCGAACTAAAAGTCCATGGAAACAAAACTAACAAACACAACTGATATATTCTGACATATGTGAAGTAAACCCAGTGGCATGACCTAAGAGACTGAAACGGATTTCCAGAAATGCGATTTGAATAGCATTTTAAACCACAAGGGTGTAGCTCGAATCGCATTGCATGTGATTTTTTGCAGTTCACATTCAATTCTGATCAGATTTCAATCGGATATGCACAAAAAACAGATTTGGCCTGACAGTCTGAACGTAGAAAATATGAGAATGTGCCAGCGGTATTCTACCTGTATTTATTGAGGATGATTGCCAAACAGGTGGAGCTTGTTTCATTTAAGATGGTCTCCTGACAGCTTGCCCTCTAGTGAAGCTGACCTATATGGTGGAGTGTTGACCAGGATGAAATAGTACTGCGGTTTAGAAGTAGTCACGCGTCTAATTAAAATACAGCTATATTATTGTCACAGGTCGGGGGGGGGTCAAGCCAGACTGCACCCACCCCTGAAACCCAGGACCACCTTGAGGAGCGTGCCAAAGACCAAGCAGACAAATGAGTAAAAGTTAACAAGGTTTATTGAATAAAATTAATTAAAAAGTCTTGATTGTGCTTCTGTGTCCCCCCCACCGGACCCCCGGGAAGGCGTGGGGGTTTTCTTCACGGCAGCTTGTGCCCGGAATGTGACAACTAGGAGAGGAGGGAGTCGGCCACTGGCCCGTTGAACAGGCAAGTATCCAGGCGAGTAGAACTTCCCAAGACGTCTAGCGCAGCGCGGGTCCCGTGACAGAGGGGAGCCTTCCCTTGGAAGACAGACAGGGAAGTATCCAGGTAAGCCAACCTTCTTGGGCCGGTCGAACGATCAGGACGTGGCCGGTGCGGAAGCTGGTGGCCAGGAAAGAATCTTCTACCAGACAGGTGAATATCCAAGCACTTATGCCTTTGTGTGGGCGCAGAGCGGGACAGAGTCTCGTGATCGCAGAGGATCTTGCGCTGGACAGACGGGTAAGTATCCAGGTAAGCCAACCTTCTTGGACCGTCGAACGATCAGGACGTGGCCGGCGCGGAGCTGGTGGCCAGGAAAGAATCTTCTACCAGACAGGTGAATATCCAAGCACGTATGCTTTTACTTGAACGCGGAGGATCTTCCTTCAAGCAGACCTCCCATACAGGACCTCGGCGGGGGACGGCTTCTACTACACAGACGGGAGTGAACAATTCAATTGCATGCATATTCTCTTCAATGAAGTAACGAGAGCTTACGGCTAAGCGGTGCTTCGGTCAAGCCGACGAGAGGATACTTCTCATGTCCGTCGCTCCTTCCAGCAAGACATCACGTGAGGGAACCTGGTCGGAGGGATTCTTCTATTTGCCCAGACAGAGTAAGTTATACAAGTACACGCAGTCTTCCAACATGTAAGGATAATTTTCACATTAAACACCTGGAGTCCTTCTTCAGTGACAGCGAAATTTTGAGATGGTGAGTACACAGCGGTTAGTATATATATATATATATATATTATATATATATATATATATTCCCCACACACTGCAACCTCACTTCAAGCCAATACTGTGCAAACACATCAATTCAGGCACTGCATATCCACTCTCTCTCAGTGCAATAAGGCTAGCACTCACCCAACGATCGTTCCTTCCACTGTCAAGCTGAATCGAGTCTCATCCAATAGCGAGGATATTTGGGTGCCTCCTTACTGGCACAGGGGGACAGAACGTTTCTCGCCCACAACTCGGAAGAAGAGAACAGGAGTTCAATGATCACTCAATCCACCCACGCTCAAGTGACACGACACTCGTGATCAATACACTTCACAACTTTACCATCCGTCTCAGTGCAGGTTGCAACATTCAATAAGTTCCAAGATCATACTACTTATCTCCCTTCCAATGATGATGGCATTCTCCAGTCTTCACTAGATTCCCATAACTCACTCTCTTTCCATCCTTGACGTCTTCACTCGATCACCGTTGCACCCTTTACACAGCCGAGCCCCCGCAACACTCTTCAGATACCTCCACACATGAGCAACACCGCCAAAGAAACCGACTTCTCCCAGGGGAACACACCAAAGGAGAGCACAACCAACAGGGAGACCAACCGCAAGAAGAACACCCTTCACTGTCTCTGCACTTCCCCTTTTATGTGGTCCGTCTGCCTCCACAGCCCCTATCACAGATCCCAGCGTAAATCCCCCGCACCTGATGTTGATCTGTCATTAGCGTTGTTATGGTGACAGATACACAACCGAGACCGGACCGGTGTTACAGTGACACCGTCCCGGGGGGAACACAAATTCCACGGGACTTAGTTCCCGCTTCCACTTTGTTACCTTGTGACATTATATCTAATAAAGAATTGAATTACAATTTAATTAAAATATTTAAGTTTGATTGCATTATTAATAAAATAAGTAGATTCTACTAATTTGTGGACATCATTTTAATGTGTGAATAAATGTAAGTTAAATGGACTCAAATTATGAAGGTTTTCTCACGCCTTCCACACAGTGGTTTAATGCTGCAGTCAGGACACGCCATTTTGTCACGGTGGTGTGTGAATTCAAGGAGCTGTTAATGAGAAGTTGGAACATTTTAGCCAGTTCTATGGACATTTTACCCAACATTTACCTTTTAATCCCTTCTTTGTTTTCCTCGAGGGTCCGTTGTGTGAGCAGTGAAAATCAGTGTTTGTTTGTTTTTTAGCTAGCTTGATTTCTCACTCAACTGCAGCGAACATCGACGCGCTTGAACCCCTGACCGGCGAGTTCGACGTACGTGTTTTTTTTGCAGCATATGACTTTGAGTATTTGACAACAGAATCATCTGACATGATACTATATTTGTCTATCTTTATCTTCTTTCTTTTACTTCCTCTGTTAGGAAGACAAGGTGACAAGGACTCATACAGTCTCCAGTAAGAATCCTCTGCTTTGATCAGAAAATCCTCAGCTAAACCCACCTAGAGCGAGGATTGATTTGAAGGATGTTTGGTGATGGATGAACTGACCAACCTCAGGCCTTCTGTGTCCTTTTTTCGGACTGATATCTGGCACCAACCATGACAATCTGGGGCTCAGGTCAGGAAGCAGACAGACTGGCTTAACCAACCGTCTGCTAGCTGTCTAACATCACCCAGGTCAGATAAATCCCATCACATAGAGCCTCTTTCACCTAGATATCATCATATAGAGACTGTGTCTGTTCCTCGAATTAGGAAATACAAAAAATGTCCCAAACCCATCTAAGGGTAAAAATTGTATTGATCTTCAACAAACAAAAAACAGATATATTACAAATGAACAAATGATAAAACTCTGGCTGCTGAATATCGATCTCTCACTTCAAAAGCACTTATTGTTAATGATATGATTACAGACCATAACCTAGAGGTGCTGTGTTTGACAGAAACCTGGCTAAAAACCAAACAATTACATTACTTTAAATGAGTCAACCCCCCAAGATTACGGTTATAAACATGAACCTCGTCTGAAAGACAAAGGGGGGAGGTGTTGCTGTAATTTATAGTAATATTTTCAGAATTACTAAGAAGTCTAGTTTAAAATATAATTATTTTGAAGTGTTGGTGCTTAATATAACAATATCTAGTGTACATGATAAATCATGTTTGAGATTTGTACTGGTTACTGTATACAGGCCACCAGGGTACCATACAGACTTTAAAGAATTTGCGGATTTTCTATCAGAATAAGCATTGGCTGCAGATAAAGTACTAATTGTTGGTGACTTTAATATACACATAGATAATGAAAAAGATGCTTTGGGATTGGCATTTAAAGACATTGTAAACTCAATTGGAGTTAGACAACACGTGTCAGGACCTACTCATTGTCGTAATCACACTCTAGATCTAATATTATCACTTGGAATAGATGTTGATGCCGTTGAAATACTGCAACAGAGCGATGACATCTCAATCCTTATCTAGTCTCATGTAAATTACATTTAGCCAAGGCTGCAAAGCCAACTTTATAAATATGTTAGACCTATAACTTCTGCCACTAAAGATTGCTTTATCAATAATCTTCCTAATCAGTTTCATCAGCTCAGCATCCCGGATAGCTTAGAAGAACTTGATATTGCAACAGAAACTTATAACTCTCTCTTTTCCAGCACTTTAGACACAGTTGCTCCGTTGCGCTTAAATAAGATTAAAGAAAAGTCCAACGCTGTGGTACAACGAGCACACTCAGGTACAACGAGCACACTCAGGCCCTTAAGAGAGCAGCCAGAAAAATGAAGCGCAACTGGAAGAAAATAAAACTAGGTATTTCGGATTTCATGGAAGGAGAGCTCGATTGCCTACAGAGAGGCTTTAAAAGTGTCTCTGGTTACGTATGTAACTTTTGTTAGGAGATTGGTAGGATGAACCCAATCGCAGACAGCAGATAACTCAAACAGGGGTTTATTAAAGACAAAAACAGAAAACAAAACCCACGAGGGGGCAAAACAGAGGAAATACAAACGAGGGATAACTAACTAGATAACACTAGGGATGGCTGACGCGAAACAGTCGTTCCGAAGCTTTGCGAGATCCCGAAGCTCAGATGTTTCGAAACACTGATCCGAAGCGTGATTCAAAACACCCATGTCACGTGACTATGGCCAAACGAAGCCTCGAAGTGTTTCACTAAATGTTTCATCAGGTGTGATCCGCCGAATCAGCGTTTGATTGACACGGTCGGAAACAGACCACACGATCGCACATCTGTATAAAAGTGAAATCAACGCATATTGACCTCGTGGGTTTATGTGAGAGGAGTTTGATATTGAGATAGCCGATTTTTGGTGATATAGTGACATTTATAGTGCGATTTGTTTAGTTATATTTAGGCTTACATTTAAATTTACACAACACATTGACTGATAGGCTAGAGACACAGAGTATACATATAGTGACACATTAATAGATACATAGATATAAATATATATAGTATATATAGACAGCTAGATTAATAGATAGATAGATACATAGATAGATTAAAGATAGGGATAGAAATGTCAACATCAGACCCATCAACATCAACACCAGTAGAAACACAGGACAGTTTATGGGAACTTTTTGATACTCGTCGTATCCATCAAACCCAGATGATACACAATGCTACAGCTGATGCCACAGTGGAAGTGAAAAAAATACATCAACGATGCGTATTTGCCCAGAACTCATGATCCACTAACTTACTGGAAAGAGAGAGCAGGAATCTTTCCTCATTTGTATGTCATGGCTAAAAAATATCTTTGCATTCCAGCAACAAGTGTCCCTTAAGAGAGGATTTTTTCAAAGGCTGGAGAAATTATCTGTAAAAAAAAGTAGGCTAAGTCCTTCCACAGCAGAGAAATTAATATTTTTGAATAAAAATATAAAAAAAAGTGAGACATTGTGGCTTGATTTATTTTATTAATATTCATTTTGCAGGACCAAAATAACATTATGCACAGTGAGGAGCCTATAGGTTACAAGATTCACATATTAGAAAAGTACAATAATAAAAAAACAACAACAATTTTAATGGCTCGTCGAGGTTGTTTCAGATCAACACCTGCAAGTGACCACTAGGTGTCACCGTGGAGACGGGTGTCGGATTGATTCGAAGCCTCGAAACAATATGGACCATTTGGTTCAACTGTTTCATTGCTTCACGAAGCCTCGATCTGCCCATCACTAGATAACACGTGACAAAAACTAGACTATTAACAAACAGCAAATACAAGATCAAGACATTCTTCTAAGACAAGGTACTCACGGGTAAACACTCACAAAATGTGACACATCAAACAATGAACCGGCACAGGACAGCAAAAACATGGGGATTATATATGGAACACTAATGACGAAGACAGGTGAAACTGACTAGACAATAATCACAAGACGAGGATAACAAGAGGGTGGGGTTATGTAACAAGACAACACAAGCACAAGCACGAGACAACACAAAACATGGGTCTGTCATGATCCTGTCTCAAGACTAGAGAAAATCAAGGACACGAGGGCAGAATCATGACAACCTTAGTTCCCTGAGAGGGAACGAAACGAGGAAGACGCCAGAGATTGGGATAAATGGCTAGAACCCCTCTTGTTCGCTGTACGGGAGGTCCCCCAAGCCTCCACAGGGTTTTCCCCCTTTGAGCTTCTCTATGGACGTCAGCCCCGAGGGGTGTTGGACGTCCTTAGGGAGACTTGGGAGGACGGACCTTCAACTAGCAAAAATTAAATTCAGTATGTCCTGGACCTGAGAACAAAACTCCACACTTTGGGGCGGCTATCAATGGAGAATTTGTTAAAGGCCCAAAACAAACAGAGTCGGCTGGACAACAGGGGGGCTAGACTTTGTTAATTTGCACCAGGAGATAAAGTGCTTGTATTACTCCCTACTTCTAGTTCGAAATTATTCGCAAAGTGGCAAGTAAGTGGCAAGTGGCACCTCAAATTTACCAACTCAACCTTCTTAAAAAATGGTCTGAGGTGGAATCAGTGATGCTGGCGACAATGGCGCCACCAGGGGGACTCCTGGCCACCCCACTGGTCGGTCAGTATAAATTTTAGTAGCATCAGTTATGCATTTCATCCCTAATGCACAGCCAGGCAGGCAAGCCGCTCTAGACCTTCGATCGCACAAAGTAACCCGCCCCTCCATACATGCCGCTGTTGCGCGCACAGACAGCAACAGCTCAGCGCGTGCCCGTCAGTCAACAATTTCAAAAGAAGTTAAGAAAGAAGACGAAGACTACCGGTAAGTAAATAAGTCAAAATATTATTTAGTAAAAGAAGACGGGGAATTATGTGTCGTGACATTTTGTGTTTGGCTTTTTAAGTGCCAAATGGTTACAGTATACTGTGACGTCCCTGTCGGTCCTTCCTTGTTTTGTGTGTGTGTGGATGTGTGTTGTGGTTGATTGTCTGCAGGTGACTGCAGCTGATTGCGGCATGATGGGGAACACCAGTGCGCAGTTTCTTCATCCCTACAAAAGCTGTCGGGTTGTGGTTGGCGGGGTGTCTTCTGCTCGGGCTCGGCGCGGCTGTTCCTGATGGTTTCGCATCGATACAACTAGCTGGAAATGGCTGACCTACGGCTTATTGAAAGGAATAATGTGAAATAAAGTGCAGATGTTAGTAATGTAAACGTATTCGTTCTCTCCTTATTTGCGCGGATTCTTTGGAAGCGTAACATGGGGGCTCGTCCGAAATATTCATAGTTTTTTTTTTCTCCTCTTTAAGTTGGTAAGTAGACAACAGTTTGTGTTGTTGTTTGTTTTGGATTTGTATTGTTTGGGATTGGTTTTGGCGAATTTGTGTATAGGCTATTTTGTTATACTTTGGCGTGTGAAATTAGTAGGAGAGACGAGTGCATTTATTTTTGAGTAGTAGACTATTTGTCCGCAACTGTAGCTATTGGATTTAGTGGGATGCCGTGGGTCTAACTTCACTGTTAGGATTTAGCGGCATTTCCTTTCGTGGGATGTGTCGTTTTTTTTGTTTTGTTTTTGTTTTGGGCAGATCAGTGGTTAGAGCTTAGTCTCGGGAGCACGCCGAGGTTGGAGGGAATCGCCGATTTAATTGGTTGTTCTGCTCGACTTGCGGTATCAGGTGCATAAAAACCCGCCACTGTATGCTTGAAGATTAGGGTCTACTTAGTTAGAGTTTTTTTTTTTTTTTTTTTTTGTAGGGAGGGTGTGAAGTTGGATCCCCCAGGGCATCTTTTAATGGTTGTGCAGTTGTGGTAGTTCAGTAAGACTTCATTTGTTTGTTTTAAAGAGCTATGTTGTATGGAATTATTCATGGGCTATAAAGTAGGCTGATCAATGAATATGACATCTATCGAAATAATTGGATTTATTGAGAGTCCGTCTGAGCAAGGGTTAAATGTATTAAGAAATTATGTCGTCTGTAGCAGAGGTGGTAGATTTACTGGGAACTATTTCTCCGTCTGTAACACTGTCGTTTGAGCAACCAAAAAGAATTAGTTCTTCTCCAAATGGAACAGCGTAAAATGGAGTTTCAGATGGAAATTGAGAAGAGAAAACTAGAACAGGAGACTATGTTGGCACAGCAGGTTTTAGAAAAAAGAAAGTTAGATATGGAACAACAGCGTCTTGACCTTATGAAAGAGGGTAAGGTAAGAATGTGGCGTGAAGGTGATCTACATGAAGGGGTAGAGAGTGGTCTGCTTGCTCCTAATTTTAATGTGGCAGCAAATTTGCGGTTGATGCCTTTGTTTGATGAGGAGGATGTAGATACCTTTTTTGTGTTATTTGAACGGGTTGCGGATAAACAAAAATGGCCTGAAACAGAACGCACCTTGATGTTACAATGTGTTCTGATGGGTAAGGCGCAGAGAGCTTATTCTGCTTTGAGCTGGTCTGATTTATGAGAAGGTTAAAAGTGCCGTTCTTAAAGCATATGAAATGGTCCCGGAGGCATATCGCCGGAAATTTCGTGGGTTGAGGAAACGTTCTGCTCAAACACACGTAGAATTGGCACGTGAATTAGGTTTGTGGTTTATACGTTGGTGCAGTGCATCTGCGGTGGAGTCGTATGAGCGAGCTTGTCAATTTGCTTGTTATGGAGCAGTTTAAGAACACGCTGCCAAGTCAAACGGCTGTGTATATTGCAGAGCGTACGGTGTCCTACAGCGGCTGAAGCAGCAGTTTTAGCAGATCATATGAGTTGATACATGGATCCTGCTTTGGTGTTGGCCGCTTGGAGGATGAATGTACTTGGAAAAGGTTGGCTTTGTCGAATCAGTCTTCAGGTCTATGTCTACCTTCCTCACGTTATGGGAATACGAGATTGGTGGGTAATTCCGATTTGGTTCTAATTTGTAACTATTGTCTCGGTCATGGTCACTGGAAGAAAGATTGCCTGGTACTTAAAGCAAAAGATCGAAACCGCTATAGTATGCCCAAGCCATCGGCGTTGGCTGCTGTAGTTCCATGAATGGTGGTCCAGTTCCCCGTGCTTCGCAGCAGAGGTGGGAGAAATTAACAACACTGGTTGTTAAAATTTTGAGTTTTTACCTTTTGTTTCTGATGGTTTTGTGTCACTTCCGCAGGGTGAGAGAGTTCCGGTGAAAATTTTGCGAGACACTGGTGCTTCGGTTTCTTTTATTTTGGGTTCGGTACTGCCTTTCTCAAATTAAACATTTACTGGTGATTCTCTGTTGATTCGTGGAATAGGTATGACTAAAATGTCTGTACCTTTACATAAGGTTGTTTTGTATTCCCATTTAATTCAAGGTGAAGTTGAATTGGGGGTGAGATCAGCTCTTCCAGTGCAAGGGATTTCAGTGATTCTGGGTAACAATCTGGCTGGGGGGCGGGTTGGAGTGATGTGTCCTTACCTTTGATTGTTTCGTCCAACCTGTTTCTACTGGAGATATTGATGAGAGTGTGCGGAGTTTATCTGATGTTTTTTCAGCATGTGCGGTTACGCGTGCGGCTAGTCAAGCTGCTGCGACTACAAAGAGTGCAGAACCGTCTCGGGCGGATGAAGGCATCTTGTGGCCACATGCTCTTCTCTCAGTGTCTCCGGTTGAGTTGATTAAGGAACAAAAGACCGATTCCACTCTTGATGTTCTATTTTCACAGGTAATGACCGACGACAGTGCTGCACAGGGATATTTTATTCGTGGGGGAATTTTGGTAAGAAAATGGACACCTCAAGCCAAAGCGTTCCTGAAGGAATCTGTGGTCCAAGTAGTAATTCCGACGCTGTTTCGTTCGATGGTGCTGAAACTCGCTCATGATGACTTATCTGGACATCTTGGAGTGAAGAAGACTTACAACCGTGTGATGGGTTTAGCCCTAATGAACTCGTTTTTGGGCATACGGTTCGTGGGCCATTAGCGGTTCTGCGAGATGGCTGGGTGCCTACTGAACCACCGAAGAAGTTGACCGAGTACGTGGATGGTTTTAAAAGGCGTCTTTTTGAAGCGGTTAAAGTGGCGAAGGTGAACTTGGAACAGGCACAATCCAAAATGAAACGTTTGTATGATCGTAGGACGGAAGCTCGTTCTTTTTGTGTGGGTGATCAGGTATTGGCCTTGTTGCCGGTTGTTTCATCTCCGTTTAAAGCTAGGTTTGCCGGTCCTTACGTAATTTTACGACGGGAATCCGATGAAAATTATGTCGTACGCCAGAGAGAAGAACTAAAACCCGGTTATGTCATGCAAATTTGCTAAGGTCTTATTATGTGTGGGAAGGACGGACATCATCTCATGAAACCGATTCTGTTGCCTTGTCCGTAGATCAGAGCTTATCAATGGACGGGTTGCCTTTGATCGATTATGAGGAGGCCATGGAACCTGAAGACTGTGTTCTGTGTCCTCGGTTAAGTAATTCGGAAACTTTGAGAGATTTGTCAATGTTCCTGGAACATCTGCCTACTGAAAGAGGTTTTGAGTTGAGTAAGTTAATTCGGGAGTATTCGGCCTTGTTTTCCGATGTCCCTTCGCAGACACATGTAGTACAGCATGATATTGATGTGGGTGATTCCCCTCCGATACGTCAGCGCTTTTATAGAGTACCGTGGGAGAAAAGAAAACAACTGGAGTTGAAGGTGGAATATTTGATTGATAATAATCTAGCCGTTCCATCACTCTCAAGTTGGTCATCACCTTGTTTGTTAGTAAAGAAAAAGGATGGGACATCTAGATTCTGTACGGACTATAGAAAATTAAATGCGATTACTAAACCAGATTCGTTTCCGCTCCCACGTATTGAGGATTGCGTGGATCGGGTGGGTACGGCGAAATATCTTAGCAAGTTTTGACTTGTTAAAAGGATATTGGCAGGTCCCGTTGACCGAACGTGCTCGAGAGATCGCTTCCTTTATTAGGAAGTTCCTGATGGTTTTGCATCGATACAACTAGCTGGAAATGGCCGACCTACGGCTTATTGAAAGGAATAATGTGAAATAAAGTGCAGATGTTAGTAATGTAAACGTATTCGTATTCGTGCGCGGATTCTTTGGAAGCGTAACAATACTGTTACAGCAGCTTTTTGACGTGTCTTTGACGTCGTTAGCTGGTGCATGCAGGCTATATGTGCAACGGAGTTTAAATAATGCTGTTAAATTCATGCATTAATTGGGGAAAACTCGACATTGGCTGTTGCGTCACTCGCATTTGTGTGCGTGATATTGCGGGCGAGCAACATCACCACCAGCAGAGTCTCACATCTCTCGCTGCTGGTAAGTCGCATCAAAAACAGCTGCGTCATAAAAACAGAGTTTAGATTGTTTTCAAGTGCAAGGTTGGACTTTATAAACTACACACAAGTTAACTTCATGTGTCTGTTAGTTTCTAGTTCTGTCAGTCGAGTCATATTTGTTATTTGCAATGATGAAATGGAGTGTGTGTATGTATTTACCTGCTTGTGAACTCTGTTTATTTCATTTAAGAAATTCATGCAACTTGATGCACTGTCCGTTAAATATAACACAATAAACCAAAGTATATCAGTAGGAGTTTCCTTAAGTCTTTCTGATAGTTTTCTACAGACCGGTTTACTACAACAGTAGAATAAAATTCTGAAATTATGGTTTATAGTTTTGTTGTGCCACCCCAAGATTTTAAGTGGCCCCATCTGGCCACCCCTATGAAAAATTTCTGGAGGCGCCACTGGCTGGCGATGGTGGTGAGCGGAGAGGAGGATCTCGGTCCAGAAGCGAGCCTAAAAACTCAATCTCTTGCCCTGGCCCCTGGTGGAGACCACCTCTCACCCTCCCAGCTCACTGATGTAAAAAAAATTACAAGCCGAATTTGCTGATGTGTTTTCGCCCCTGCCTGGTCGGACTGACCTCATTCAGCATCACGTTGAGACAGAGCCGGGCGTGGTAGTACGCAGTATCGCTTGCCGGAGCACAAAGTGGTTCAGATCGAATTAGAGGCAACGCTAGACATGGGAGTAACAGAAGAGTTCAACAGTGACTGGGCAAGCCCGATAGTTTTAGTGCCTAAAACTGACGTTGAGAAGGGCTGGGCTCACGGCCAACCCGAAGAAGTGTGCAGTTGGGCGTGTGGAAGTTAGATATCTGGGCTTCCACTTGGGTCATAGACAGGTGCGTCCCGAAATTGACAAGACAGCAGCAGTTGCGACTTGTCCAAGACCCAAGACCAAAAAGGAGGTTAGACAGTTCCTGGGGCTGGCGGGATATTACAGGAGGTTTGTGCCTAACTATTCGGACTTCGCCAACCCGCTGACTGATCTAACTAAAAAGGAAGTACCAGATACTGTTCAGTGGACGGAGCAGTGTCAGCAGGCTTTTACTCAGATAAAGGCTGCTCTGTGTGGCGGACCGATCTTGCATGCTCCTGACTTTTCTCTGTCTTTTATTCTGCAGACCGACGCCGGACAGAGGGTTGGCCGCGGTCCTATCCCAGGAGGTAGAGGGTGAAGAGCGGCCGGTGCTGTACATCAGTCGTAAGCTCTCCAAGAGAGAGACGATGTACAGGACCATAGAGAAGGAGTGTTTGGCCATCAGATTGGCCGTTCTCACCCTCCGCTATTATCTCTTGGGACGGGAGTTCACCCACTGCTCGGACCACGCTCCCCTACAGTGGCTCCACCGCATGAAGGATACCAACGTGCGGATCACCCGTTGGTATCTAGCTTTACAGCCTTTTAAATTATAGGTGATCCACAGGCCGGGTGCACAGATGGCTGTGGCCGACTTCCTCTCCAGGAGGAGGGGATGGGAGGCTGCAGGTCGGATGGCTCCCCTGCTTTACTGAGTCGGGCGGTGGGGGTATGTGGCGAGGGGGGGAGGGCGTGGTTTTGTGAGAGACCGGATATAAACCAGCGCGAACGAGAGAGAGAGGAAGAGAGAGAGAGAGAGAGTTGGACTGGGACCTCGTGTGCTGCTGCCGTCTGAGAAGAGATCGTCAAAAGAGACTTTGAAGTATTGTTTTGTTTATGCTGTGCTTGGGAACAGTGAACGAGCTGTTCGCACACTTTTTGTTTGTTTTGATTTGTTTCTGGAAATAAAATGAGAGTCTCAGTCACGCCGACCTCTGTCTTCTTCCTTCCTTACATCCGCAATATTGAACCTCATCCCAATGTTTAATAGGGAGCCAATGCAGTGTTGACAGAACCGGACTAATATGGTCATACTTCCTGGTTCTGGTAAAAACTCGAGCTGCTGCGTTTTGAACTAGCTGTAGTTTGTTTATTAAGCGTGTCGAGCAACCACCCAGTAACCCATTACAATAATCTAGCCTTGAGGTCATGAACGCATGAACTAATTGTTCCGCATTTGTCATTGAGAGCATATGACGTAATTTAGATATATTTTAAGATGAAAAAATGCTGTTTTACAGATACTAGACACGTGAAAAGAAAGATTGGTATCAAAGATCACACCCAGGTTCCTAACCGACGACGAAGACTTAACAGAGCAGCCATCAAGTGTTAGACAGTATTCTAGGTTATTACGTGAGGAAGCTTTTTGTCTAATAATTAGAATCTCTGTTTTTTCAGCATTAAGAAGTAGGAAATTACTAGTAATCCAGTTTTTTTTTTTTTTCAGCTATGCATGCCGTTAATTTTGTGAATATAGTGCTTTAAACATCAGATTGCTTTAAAGCATGCAGCTTTACGGTATTAAACATGTCTGTTTAATCA
This sequence comes from Phoxinus dragarum, assembly GCA_033366665.1. Classification (NCBI taxonomy): domain Eukaryota; kingdom Metazoa; phylum Chordata; class Actinopteri; order Cypriniformes; family Leuciscidae; genus Phoxinus; species Phoxinus dragarum. The sequence goes on along the minus strand of JARPMJ010005568.1, from coordinate 17,832 downwards.
TGTCACTTTCAATTGGAATTACAACTTCAATTTCTGCTATAAGGCAACTCTCCAGTATGTTCATGTTTTTACCCGGGTTTGACTTTGATGGAATGAACAGAAGAAATTAACCAGAGAACAGTTACATTTCCAAGAAGGCAGAGCACATCTACCTATTAATATGCATAGGACACCACTTAATAATTGCACATAATAAAATGTTTAAATAAAATATTGTGTCCTGAATATTTGTAATATACAGATAGCTCTTTGTAAAAACAATAAGGCAGTGCTATATTATGAATATAGTCACTCCACTGTGAGTCATGCCAAACAACTCCCTTCAGCCGTGACAATATTCACAAAATAGTTTATTTCTTGTGTTTGGTGCAAATCTAGATGCCCTCATGTCAGTTTATACATGAGAGCATATAAAAGCACTCTTCTCAGGATGTATATATGTGGGTACTGTCATGAACACCACACCCTGGGCAGTTTCTGCAAGGGTTTCTTATTACAACCCCACATCTTCTGCCGATTCTGATGACAATACAGATAGCATTATTCAGATGTACAGTTCTAGTCTGTATTAATGTATAGTACTTCTATTACTAAACATAGTGCACTTTTTTTAGTGAGTACAACCCTCCTTGACACTTTATTTCTGAATTCTGAAAAATATTGTTGTAACAGTGTAATTTTTTACAATATAGGCCTCCTTTAATATTATAAACCTTTATATTATTATATGCACATACCATTATATAATTTAACCTGTTATGATGTTCTTTTTGTAAGTCTTCAAGGATGCAAAGGCACATGTCACGTCTGCCTTGTGGTTAAGGTGTAGTTTCCAGTAACTTCTTAGTATAGAACAAATATAGGCCAGTGCTGTCATTCTTGTTCCATAAATTATTTGAAGTTCTTTTTGTTCACAAGCAGTCCAGTGAATGACTTATTTTGTTATTATTGATTATTTTATACATTTTGTGATCACACAAACATATAAACCAGTAGTTTAACAGCAACTTCAAAATTAGTTTAAACTCCATTAAATCCTTCAACCTAGTTTTGCATAGCCACCTGAACATTGACTAAAGGGCAAAAGATCTACTCCACATTGCAGCTTATTCAGACCAAGATTGGCTGACTTATACAGGAAGAGAGAGACAGAGTGTCTGACACATAAGACAATCAAACACTGTTCACTCTATACTATGTCTAGTTTAAATACAATCCATTGTTGAATAGCCATTACACGAATAGGATCAGATGTGCATTTCAGTTACACTTACATGCCAATCAGAATAGAGTTTAGATAGAGAAATTGTGTGCGACATGCATCAGATCAGTAAAAGAACTGTGGGTGCTTTTGGTGTGTGGTTACTCGTGCCTCTAGTGTTTATGTTCATCTTTGTCTATTTGCACTTTCCACTTTTGCTGTGTCATTCCAATATTTTGGATTATGTGAAACAGTCATCCTTTCATCATAATCTCTCAGTGCTATTTAGGCCTAATAAAGACACTTCCTGTTTCTCTCTGCGGTTTTAGGTCAGAAGCTTTGTGATCTCAGGATGATAACTGGCATGACCTTTTCCATGCAGCAAATGTCAAATTATAAAATAAAAAAAACACCCTCCTACTCTTCGAGATAATATTTACTTCATAGGTCTTAGTTTCAGTCTCAGACGACATGCCCACAGACCCCACAAGTCTGTTGACTGCCTCCCCCAAAAATGCCAAATACTGTCTGAAAGTTTCATGTTCCAGCCTGTTTGTCTGGCTTCTATACGATTTCCAGCTGTTTGGGTACACATGGAAACAAAGTGGTTTTCCAATGTCTTTTGAGGAAGAACTAATCACTGGTTTTGCTAAAGTTTGCCAGGTTTAGTGTCATCAAATCTTTGAAAGACATTTATAATTTTGTTAGAGGCACTTATCAACTAAACTAATTCTTGGCAATCTGTGTATTCTGCTTTACTTCTGTCTATGAAATATATCCTTATTACTTTTGAAGGAAGAGGATCTCACAAAGTTTCTATTTATTTCCTGTTTTCTGTGCAACTGATTGTGAAACGACATAATATCACATTCTAATAATGTGATATTATGATAAATCCACCCCTAAATGGTACATCAAAACAAACTGTGATTGGTCGCTTTATATATCAGTCAGACGGACCTCTTCAGGTGTAAGTGGGTCTTCACTAGAATAAGCTACAATGTGGAGCAAACTGTATGCTGTAAGTCAAAAATCTGGCTTCATCACTCAGTTGTATTATTGAAAAACATCATATTTTTCAACCAAAATTACCAAACCAAATTGATTGAATGCATGTACTTCAGTTAACATAACATAACATAACATAACATAACATAACATAACATAACATAACATAACATAACATAACATAACATGTTGTGTTGACTTGAAAATGTAACTGTCCAGAAAATGGTATATCATAGCCATTTAAAGCAAGTTGTTGTTGTTTTTATTAACTTGTTGAAAATGTGTTAAATGATGACCTCACTGCAGCTTGTGTCAAATCACAATAGCAAGCAACATTAAATCCACCATCAGAAAAAGTTACACTTTATCTTCCTTCATAAAGTGTTTAATTAAGCAGGTCATTGATCAAACAAATGTACAGAAACCTAAAAGTTGAAATGACACTGTTTGATCGGGCCAGCAAATTCATTAACACATTTTAAAATAATTCATTACTCAACGTTCTATTGAATAATCTTTTACTGCACTGATGATGATGATGTGATGATGATGATGATGATGTTGATGTTGATGTTGATGATGATGATGATGATGATGATGATGATGATGATGATGATGGTGATGATGACTCATTGTGCTGTTTAAAAATACGCATGGACCAAAACCAGTAAATAAAAGATAGGAGACTAAATAAAACAAGACTATTGCTTAGGAGCTTATGAATTGAACCAACAACTTTTCCGTTACAAGCCCAGATCTGAACATCTTGTTGTAGTGGTTTTTGGTCTATTTGCTTCATATCTACTTCTTCTATGACGCTACCCAAGGCGGAAAAAACGATACAACGGACTGTGCCATGTTCTTTCATCTGCTTTGACCAGTGGAATTATTCACCACATGCATCATTTACATACAACCTGATCTTTCCATTCTCACACAAAAGATTATATAATAAAATATCGAAAGGTCATGCTATATGGTCAGGACAGTCACGGCTAAAGAGGTGTCTTAAGCACAAGGGCTTTATTGCTTTTTTTCACATTTATTCATTTTCATTGTAATGTTATATTGCTAAGCAAATTCATCAAGTGACATATATATCCAATGGACAATATAGTTAATGATAAAATGTTGCTATGCAGAAAACATAACTATATGGGAGCCGCACAGTGATATGGCTGAAGAGGTGTTTTGCATCAACATCCAGAACTGGAAACGTCCATTTTATAATTAGTTTCAAACTGGTGATCTCTGTATTCTTATATCCCTTTTTCATTTTCAGTCTCATTGAAGAAGTCCAGTCAAAACGGTGAGCAAAGGTCATCATTAAGTAAGTGTTTCAACTGTGCTTAAAGCTTTTAAAACTAGAGTAAAGGTGCTTTTGTGAAAGAAGCATAAAAATAGACAGCTGCACATGTTTTAGCATCGGTTCACAAATGTGTTCTGGTACAGAGGGTCCTAGAATACAGGAAGTGTGTGGGTTATGAGGCTTGTCTCTCAACTCATCAAAGAGGCTGTTGTAATGCACACTACTGAGTTTAGTGTCTGAATTTAAAGAAAATATTAGTCCTGCCTCTACATTAATTAAAGAATTCAAAATAATTGAGCATATGAAATTTGGGTGCATTTTACACCATACAGGCCTGATATAAAGAAAGGCTAATTTATGCCTTAATAGCAATGAAAAATTATAATAAAAATAGTTTTTAGAAAGATGACATTACCTGCACGCACGCTGGTGTAACGTGTTAAACTCCATCTAAAACATTTTAAACAGCATTAAAAACTTTTCTTTTTTTTAAATGATACATGTTGCTTTCATGGTCTCATATTTGAGAAACATGGAATATATGTAATTTATTATTGTTATTGTATATTTTTTATAGATTTTAACAAAATCTTATGTTGGTAAAAAAAAAGAAGACCACATCTTAAGTCAACTCATGCAGTACTTTTCAAATATAATGTAAGAAATATACAATCTGAATATTCTTTTGGATGATCCTCGTGTTGTCTCAGAGTAGCTGTAATAATCTTAAGCATCTTAAGCTGTTTCACGTTCTGATAATCACGTTGCTCTCTTGAGCTCAGCGGTTCTCGGCGGTTGTCCCACTCTCATGTAACCACTTCCCCTCGTTCCTGTCTGCTGACTCTCACAGTTGATCAGAAGTGCTTGAAATGTTGAAGGGAGAGTGAGAGCTTCATACCTTCTGCGATCATGGAGGTCTTTCAAACCAGAATCCTGCATCTAAATATATGGGTCATTATTTATTTACTGACTTATGCAGGTATGTTGTAACATTGTTGTTGTGATTGTTTGTTTGGTTTTGGTGTTGTGTGAATGTCCTTGTGTGTGTTTGCGTTGATAAGGAATTGAGCAACATGTGTGTCTTATGAGCTTTTGGATGCATGTGTTCACACTTGTTTTACCTTCTGATGCAGTTACTGTAAATCTGAATTAATTGTGATTTTCTGTAATTTCATCAGATTATTCCCAATCAAATCAAGAGCAAAGGATTCGGCAGCACATCAACAAAACAGTGTTTGTGGGGGAAACAGTTACACTTCACTGCAACAAAACCCCATTTGATGACGATTTCACATGGAAAATTAACAGCTCTTCTATTTTTAGTCATGACTCCTATAATAACACAAGTATGAGAAACTTCAGCTCAAACAGGATTCACATCAACCCAGCAGTTCCAAGAGAATTACAAATACATGAAATACAAGCGTCTGATGCAGGAAACTACAGCTGTTATCCAGCAGCAATAGGATGGACATTAACAATAACAGGTTATTCCATGATTTCATTTGTTGTTTCTTCAAAAAACCATTGCATTTATTTTGAATAAATATATGTTTGTAAGTATGGTCGACTGATATCATGTGTGTTTGACTCTTTTGTGTGTCAGAAAACAGACCAGGGTCACTCAAACAAATGCCGCTCTACATCGTCATCATCATAATCTCATGTTCTGGAGTTATTATGGTCTTTCTGATAATCTGCATCAGCATCTGCATTCACAGGTGAGAGACATTAACACACTATGAACTGATGAGATCGTTAATTGGTTTTAGATTTCATGTGACAGTGACCTTTTCATAAATATTTGACATATTTGAGATATATTTGACACTAGTATGTATATATTTATTTAATTAATGCATCATCTCTGCTAATTTTAGAGATAGAAAAGATGATGAGTAAAGATATGCAAATCTCAATATTTGTTGTGGTAATATTAAACCTTTGTCAAATGTGAGAACAACACATGTGATACTGTAAGTTATGTTTACAGGAGATGGAAAAACAGCAAAGATTTAAGTCGCAGAGAAACAGGACAGGACTTTGTGAGTTTTTCCCCCATCACTTAAATAGTGAATAAGTTGTAAATGGTCCTTTTCATAAAAACTGAATTTTCTTATCTATTAGTAATGATTTAATTTCTCATTTCACTTTAGTCACAGGCACCAGCCAGAGGGAGGATACAGACTCAAACCAGTCAGTACTTTGAGAGATACAACTCGGTGTATGGACAAATATTTTATTCCTAGTCAGGAAATCGTATGCATCCACTGAGAAAAAAAAACTAATATAGATTTGCATGTGTTTATTTCAAATATCTCTAGATAGTATTCTTTTTTTAAAAACCAAAAATAGGGTGTTGTTGGGCATTTTTGACTACACAATTGAATGTATTTCATTCTTGCGCCAGAGAGCACTCTCGTGCTGAAAGACAAGTGAGACTCATAAAGTCATAAAACTTATGATATAAAGGCATTCCGATATGGCTGTAGAAGAATACAACACAGATACACATGTTTTGACTGATGAAACAGGAAGACACTGAATGGTTTATCTGTGTTCTTCTAGACATCTCAGGTATTTTCATAAAAATAAAGTATATTTATAATGCAATGCTATTCGACATATAGCCTCCATCACTGCATAGAATACTATAAAACATTATATAATGTCTCTGCCTCATTCTATGATATGAAGGCACTTCAGATAAGATCACAAAAGGACGTTTTAATCTCGAAGGAAGTTACACACCTCAGGCCGACGATATGAATTGAGTTTGGAATAAAAGCATGTCATTAAATGTTCGCTTTTGTAGGCCTTTCTATCTTCTTCTGATTCAAACTTCTACAGTTCTGTAGTAATACAATTAAATAAAACATGATGTCAGTTTTATGTTACAGTATATTGAAAAAAGTATATATTGAGGTTTCCGTAAATACCTGTTGTACGTAATGAAACAAAGACAGCTACTGTGGTTTAAACCAAAATCATATATTAATTGCAATGCTCCCAAATAAATGTATTGTTTATGTAAATAATGTTATTTTGTGTACATTGAACTCATTTCTAAATGTGAATTATTTTATTGTAAAGCATATTTTGGATGATTGTAGCCTATACTGTACATATGCCTAATGTAAAACATGATTAAAAAAATACATAAAATAAGCCTTTCTGTCAGACAATGCATTGGTGAAAGAAATATAGGCTATATTGGAGAAAGCATTACAACCAAAATGTTACTGATTATGAGCGTTACATAAAAGACATGAAAAGACACGTTTCCCATCCTGTGTGTTTCACATGTCTTTTGCACATGTGAAATTCATAGTTTTTCTGTACAGTGCCCACTTGACTACATGATGACAGCCGCAGTCTAATAAGATTTACGTTTGTAAATGTATTAAAGCCCGATAGCATTAAAGGAGAACTCCGGTCAATTTTAACATTGAGCTCAATTTTTAGTAAATTTGGAGTGCTGTCAATACAGAGAACAACGACAAAAATCGGTGTTGCCTACACTGTTTTATCCTCTTTTTAAAATTTGCACCCTATTGACTTGAATGGGGGCAAGTTTTAAACCTGCTTTTATCCTCTTAACATATTTGATGTGTCATTACAAGTGCTCAGCCATGTTGAGTGATTCCTTAAGAGTGAACATGAGTGAATCTGACTGCAGTAGATGTGAACGATATTAATAAAAATGATGTTATATCAGCCAGCGCAAATACCTGTATTTAGTTTTTGTTTTCGGTGGAAGTCCAAAGTAGTCGATTGTCGAGTTCACGCGCGTGATCATAGCAACTAAACCTATGCGCGTGAACTCGACAATTAACTACTTTGGACTTCTACCGAAAACAGGAACTAAATACAGGTATTTGCGCTGGCTGATATAACATCATTTTTATTCATATCTTTCACATCTACTGCAGTCAGATTCACTCGTGTTCACTCTTAAGGAATCACTCAACATGGCTGGGCACTTGTAATGACACATCAAATATGTTAAGAGGATAAAGCAGGTTTTAAAACTTGCCCCATTCAAGTCAATAGGGTGCAAATTTTAAAAAGAGGATAAAACAGTGTAGGCAACACCGATTTTTGTCGTTGTTCTCTGTATTGACAGCACTCCAAATTTACTAAAAATTGAGCTCAATGTTAAAATTGACCGGAGTTCTCCTTTAAGGCCTAAGTCACGCAGAATGGACTCCCGCGTCTCGCCAGGAGATGGCGCCGCAGCGCAATCAATCATCCATCCACTTTCCAAATCGCGCTGGTCCAGCGTAATATCATACAGGTATAAATTCCTTTTTAATTTATTTTTAAATCGTTTAATTACGGGTTATACATGCTAGTTTTCATAGCAGAGTTCAGGATAAATATTTTCATTACTGGAGCTGCCAGTTTGCAACATTTCAATTAATCATTAAACAACATGCACAAACTACGCAAAAGCGACTGCCCTCCCACACACTCAGTGTCCGAATTTCATCAACTCACTCGTTTTCATCAACTCCTTCAAATGGACTATATTAGTGGAGTAATGTAAAGAATAGGCCTAATGAATGAGCTTATACGGAAGTCACATAGATTTAAATATATTAGTAATAAAAACTACATTTCCATGTATTTAAATGTAGCCTATCTAAATAGAAGAAAAATGATATTTTACTTGTATGTAAATATGTTTTTGGTAATTTTTAATATTTTTCACATATATTAAGCATATGTTCATATATTTTATCGCAAATATTTAAATATACTTATTTTCTTAATATGTAAATAATGTTTATCTATGTAAATACATACATTTTTCAATATGTGCATATCTTAATTTCTAATATTTGTTAATATATTAGTTATCTGTAAATGTAAATGTATTTTGAAACATTTTCAAATATTTAATGAATGCCCCATAGCATGCCTGTCTCCATATGTAAATATTTCCATATATATACAACACAAAAATAATGTGTAATATTTATTATGTTAACAAAAAGTAAAAGTACAGAGCATATACATTAACTGCACAATAACAAAATGCATATAAGTATAGCAAAAAATAAAATAATAAATACTAATTTAGACTTTTTAGAAATGTGAAAATAAGACAAAGCTTTATATAACTTGTTTAATATAGATTTGCAACAGGCCCATGTCTCTTTTTCTTTTATCGAAGGTATGCACTCACGCTACTTTCCTGCTGGGACACGCCCCCTCAGTTCGACTGAGTGGCAAAACATCCTTAAGCATTACTGGCTTTAATAAGGGAAATGTAAAAAACGGGAGTAAAACAAGCAACACAAATTGTTAAATGCATTTGCACTTGACACTTATACAACTTACCAAAAAGACTGTATAAAAATGACTTTATTAACATAATAGGTGTTTATGTGACAGGCTCAGATACAGGGTGCTTCTGTAAAGTTTTTAGCTTTAAATGTGTATGAAGGAACAACTAGAAAGAGTGCATGATGGTCTTGAATGAGACATCAGAGGTATATATAAGTTTTTATGTAAAACACAATTTACTAAATTAGCTTACCGTGAAATGCTGTATACTCTTTCCTTCACAAACAAATCTATTTGTCTAAAACAAAAACTAAAGTTTGACACATTTAGTACAACATATTTAATGTAGCCTACATGCATTTAATTGCCAACATTGAAACAGCAATTGAAGTTAAAAAATATGTGACCTTACCCTAAGTGCAATGATTATATAATATAGGGATAGTATTTGGCAGTTTTGTATAATGTCCATGTTGGTGTCATCGGAAGTCAAGCGAGGCTGAATCCAATGAATCCATGGAACTGGCATAATATCTAATAAAATTGGTATGGGCATACCGAGATAAAAACAGGAAATCAAAAGAAGAAAGATTAGCATAGCTGGAGAGCTACACAATTAATCATTAAAAGATCACAAATCTTGATTGACACACCCACACGGTCTTATTTTTAAATGACACTGATTCAGTTAGGTCTATTACACCGGTACACATCACAAAATGTCAGCGGAGCAACAGTGCGTAGTCCCTATTTTTGCTTGCTTAACTATGTGGTATAGGCCTAATCACAATCAGATTTTTTCTAGATCCCTTAGTAATTTATTATTTTTCCCCATTACTCAGAGAACAGACACAGTCTCTATAGAATAGGATACCACAGAATCATTTAAGTGAGAAGAACATAAGCCATCATAACAATAATTTATATCCATAATAAAAGTTAGGGGTCAGTACGATGGTCAGTAAGATTTTTCCTCTTTGAAAGAAGTCTTATGTTCACCATGCAAGAAGACTGTATTTATTTGATCAAAAATAAAGTAAAAACAGTAATATTGTGAAATATTATTACACTTTGAAATAATTAGTTTCAATTAATTTGTAATTTATTCCTGTTTTGGTAAAGCTTCTGATTTTCAGCATCATGGATCAAGGATCATGTGACACTGGAGACTGGAGTAATGGTGCTGAAAAAAGTACTTTTTAAAATATATTAAATAGTAAATATTTTAAAATTGCATTAATTGTACATTATTTTACTGTATTTTTAAATAAATGCAGCCGCCGTGGTGGCCATAAGAGACATCTTTCAAAATATATTTAAAATCTTACTGACACAAAACGTTTTGAACGGTTGTGAGGTTTTACTTATCTTTTGTCATATGGTTCGGAGATGTTCTTCGACAGGAGGTCGGCTCCAACTCTGCTGCACGGCCATCAGGATCAGCATCCAAGAATCTAGGAACATGAAAAGTCGGTCACAGAATATGTAGTATGCAATGTCAGGTTTATTAGAAATAAACAAACTAGAGCATAGGTGAAATCCAGAAAAGATAAAGAACAATATTCAGAATATACAACAAAAATCTTGAAATCACCGAATTTACATTATAGGCGTAGGCTACTTATTTCGTATTCCAAATACAATTTAATTTATATTTGGATGTCAAAACCTTTTCCCGTGGGCTCACCACCTGCAGGAGGGGCCATAAGGGGCCGGTGCTGAGAGGATCGGGCAGCAGTCGAAGGCGGGGGCCTCGACAACCCGATCCCTGGACACGGAAACTAGCTCTAGGGACGTGGAACGTCACCTCGCTGGCGGGGAAGGAGCCTGAGATTGTGCGTGAGGTTGAGAGGTTCCAACTAGAGATAGTTGGTATCACCACTACGCACGGCTTAGGCTCTGGAACCACACTCGAGAGGGGTCAGCTGAGGTGGCTCGGGCATCTGTTTCGGATGCCTCCTGAACGCCTTCCTGGGAAGGTGTTCCGGGCACGTCCCACCGGGAGGAGACCCCGAGGAAGACCTAGGACACGCTGGAGAGACTATGTCTCCCGGCTGGCCTGGGAACGCCTCGGTGTCCCCCCGGAAGAGCTGGAGAAGTGTCTAGGGAGAGGGAAGTCTGGGTGTCTCTGCTTAGACTGCTGCCCCCGCGACCCGGCCCCGGATAAGCGGAAGAAGATGGATGGATGGATGGATGTCAAAACCTTCTTAAAATCCATACTAAATAAAACGCCGGTTGTGGTGAAGTGCTGTGCTGAGTCCGAGCTGAGGAGATGAGTCCCAGCCATAGATATAATAAACACAGACCCCTATTGGCCGCTTTGGAACGTTGCTGCGATCCGTCAACGAGTCCGCCATTTTTGTCAGGGCAAGACCCGCTCTGTAAACAAACACAAGAACTGCAGCTTTTCTGGACAATAAGCATAATAACGTTTAGATTTCTCAACCGATTTCAATGGTTTATGATCTGCTTTGAGTTCAAAAAAGGTTCCGTCTCCAATTATTAAGAATTTCGATAGTTAGTGCTTGAAAATTACTAGGCCTATTCATTGTAATTAGGAATTGTGAAAATTCACGTCAAGCATTTAGTTTTGTTTTTCTGTGTTAATAACTGTTGAGACATCCCTAATGTAATATAATTTAATGTACATGATATATGCATAATGTATTTTATTGTGGAAATGACTTTTTCTGTCTTAAACACCATCATTAGCTTTTTCTCTTGTTCCTTTAGCTTTGTCTCTTGAATCACGTCATAGGATGGATGCCACAGGTCAATTTCAAATTAATGTGAAGATAATTTGCAGCTCAAAACCTTATTTATCTGAAGTATTAATCTTAAGGCTCTTTTCATTTATATAATTTATTTATAGGCCTAGTTTTCCTCCTAACCTTATTGCCGTTTAACACACGTTTGTTTTTATTATTCATACCTAACCAATAAATGTCTTTATAGAAATAGTATAATAGTGAAAAGTGTAATAAATTAAGATTTAAAAATGTGTTTTATTGGGGTCCAATTTTTTTTTTACTTTAGACTTTATTGTAATTGTACTTATAGGGGGGCACAACCTAACACTTTTTTGACTTTCTCAGTTTGTGTAAATCTGCTTGGGTTTCAGAGTATGTCTTTTCCCCACATTAATTCCCACATGTCTAGTACAATTATGTGGTTTTGTTTCATTAGTGTATACTTGAAGTGTGACAACATGCCCCATAGGTGTTGTAACAGGTAAAAGGCACATTGTGACCATATAACAGCTTAAAATATAATCATAATAAAAATATTTTGTAAATAAAATACAATTATTAACTTTTTCATATAAAATAATGGCATTTTTTAATAATCAAAAATAAGTAGGCCTAAGTTTTGAGGTTGACAACAAACACATCACAAAACAGCAATACAGCATTATAATAATCAACAATTTCTGAACATTGACTCTCAGTCTATATTCAAAAAATGTTTTCATGGTTTCTCAATACAATTCATAAAAGTATATAATAGAATATCATAGTTCTGATAGGGGCTCGTTGTAACAGTGTGACAACCAGGTGTCTCTGCTTGTTAGATCAGCATTACATAACTATCACTACCTGGAAGGTGTGTGTGTGTGTGTGTGTGTGTGTGTGTGTGTGTGTGTGTGTGTGTGGTGTGTGTGTGTGTGTGTGTGTGTGTGTGTGTGTGTGTGTGTGTGCGTGCGTGTGCGTGTGCGTGTGCGTGTGTGTTTTACTGTCAGTACTCCATAAAATGAACTAAATGCATTTATTTCCATTCAAATGGATGGAAACCTGAAAGGCTTAAACAATTATTTATCCTGTGGCTTCCTCTAGTGGGCAACATTAATATCACAGCTTGAACCCCTAATTATAAGATAGTTCTTATGGATCCAGTAGATGGATGGAACATCTTGAGTATATTGAGTATGATATAGAAGTAATGTAATAACTGAATAAAATAGTATATAACATAAATTGTAAAATAATATAGTTAGTCAAATAAAAATAGTAAATAAAATAGGGAGTTGTGAATAGTACAATATTATAAAGTATAAGTTGTATAATAATAGTCAGAAGAGGTGCAGTCTCTTGGAAATGCAGAGAACAGTCCACTGACAGGTTCTCTTCTGCCTTTCTTGAGGGTTGTGTTGTCCTGGTTCCAATTAGGGAAATATATAAATGAGCCACAATTAGATGACAAGCAATCAAAAACAACTGCAGAGATGAGTAGGTTTAGCTCAATCTGTCAGTCCTCTAATCACTGCATTGCACTGAAGACTCACTTTACATTTACATTAGTTCATAATATAAACTATAATATAAGCTCAGACTAGCCTACCTCAGGATAGTATAAGAATCATGTGATTTTTATATTATGGCTTATAAAGTCTAATTTTCATAACTAAATACTGTTATCGCTAGCAATTAATAGTTTGACTTTGGTGGCCAACTAGCAGTCAACATAATGTTATAATGAACAAATACGACCAAAAACAACTGTCTTACTTGTGAAATGTAATTCCCCGAGATTTGGGTTTAGATCGTGAAACGGTTTGTCAAACCTCAAAATAGTCAGGCACCTTTTTCTTTAGTCTACTCTACTTATAAGAGTTACGGCAAGTTGCCCGGAGAAATATGGCGGCACTGTTGACGTACGATCCAACCCCATACTGTCTATGGATCCAACTATGTATTATACATCTATGGGTCTGGGTAGGGTTGCATCAGCCGGTCGTAAGTTCTTCTTAAATTGGAACGTAAAGTCCACACTAGAGGCTTAACCACCAGAGACGGCTCTGGTAACTACTAGCCAGAAGCATACCTGTCAACACTCCCGTTTTCACCGGGACTCTCCCGTATTTCACACCCATCTCCCGCCCCCCTCCCGTTTTGTCCTTTCTCCCGTGATGAAACTCCCGTAATTTGTATTCCCAAACGTCGTTATATGAATAATCACATCAATATATTATTCCAAGGTTGCCCAGTTGCCAGATATTGTATGAAACCCATCCTACTCGCGCAATCAACACATCATACACATTTCAACCCATTTGTGAGCTCAACCTGGCAACCTACAACTCAGTAGCGCTGTTGACGTGCGCAGATCGACGTTGGAAATTGAATAAAGCGATCACTGGCAGAAATGGGAGGAGAAGACTCCGTGGTAAATATTTCACGTAATTAACGCAGCATCACGTTTTTTCTGTCATCCTTTGGCTGGCGTTACATTATATGATGCACTTTTATTCTTGCAAATGCTTTTTAACCATTCAAGACAAATTGAGCGCCAGAATCGAGTTTTCTTTCGGCTTGAAGTTGACCGAACTAACACGCAATTCTGCAAAATGTCCGTTTTGTCGAGTATCCCCATAAGAGCAGACTGAGCACTCTTAAATTAGTTTGAATAGTTTTAAATGAACATAAAGAAGAGTTGTGAGAGAATGATGTGAGATCCGCGTCTCTGTCAGCAGCGGCTGCTCTAAAGACACAGTAGCCAAAAAATGCTTTCTGTCAGTAAAGTTAATCAAAGAACAAAGGGAACAGAGAAAAACACTCACTGCTCTTGACAAAAGAACATTTGTAACTTTAATAATGATTCATCTATGTATAATTTAACATTTATGCAGTGCAAACTGTTTGATAACTTTATTAAATTTCTGTATATTTCCTACCTTTTAGACAAATATTTAAAATATACTGTCTTTGTTGTTTCTACATTAATTTGGAGATTAAATGTGAAATTATGACATTATAAAATATATAAAAAGCATAAGGTTAACCAAGCAAGCATAATTCTGTTTAAGAATGAATTATGACATATGACATGCTTGTAATTAAAAAATATATATATTATGCCTTAGCCTATTGCTTAAAGTCGGCATGAAATCAAAATTCACCCTATTTACTTTGTCAGCGGATATTACTAGTCTGTGGTGAACAATTAATCCGTGCAAGTTAATACACAGAAAAATATTGTATGCCGTGGTTATCTTTAATCAAAGTCTGAAAAGTTACTTCCGGTCTGGAATGGTTATTTTTCTGATGACGTAGGTTTGACGGCTTGGGTTGAAAACGCTTGACCACTCCCCTCAACCCGTTACTCTGCTATGAGCAGAGATGGAGAGGAGGAGCGCTAAAGTAAAACCCTGCCCTCTGTTCAATATTCCCTTTCACTAGGAAATGCACAACACTTGAGAAAAGTCGTTTGCAACTTCCGGTTCACGCAGACTTTAATAACAATTAACAATTTCGCAAAACATAACTAAAATGCAATTTATTTCACTTTAACTATATAAATAATTAGGATAAAAATAATAGATTATTACATGATTAAGTTGGGTCTATACAGCCATACTACTAGTACTTATTTATTAAATGCTATTATTTTTCATTGGATACTAGTGCCTATTTAATAGATACTAGTTAGTAGCCTACTTATTTATTAGACACTATCTTTTGTAATTGTTACTAGTAAATATACTAGTATATAATAAATAAGTACTAGTACCAATTTAATAGGCACTAGAATTTAATGAATATACTAATGAAAAAGCACTCGTATAATACGTACCAATTGAATAGGCACTAGAATCTAATGAATAATTTATTTTAAAAGGTAGGCTACTAGTACCTACGACTATAAGCACTAGTAGCTCATGAATAAGTACTAGTTCTTAATGGAATAGGCTAGATAGTATCTAAAAAACAAGTAGGCTACTACTAGCATGAAAATGGATACTAGTAGCCTAGGTTGAAGGATTAAATGTTAAAACGGCCTGCCATATGCTACTGGCTCGGCAGAGTCGGCATCACACCGAATTGCGAACGACACATCATCATATAAGGCTACGTCTTCGTCAATCTTCAATAGAAAACGAATTAAACAATGGATTTTAAAGGCAAACGCATTTGAAAAAACAGGATGGAAGGTTTATACAAGGAATGAAGGGTATTTGAGTATGTATGGGTCGATGGACTGTCTAAAAAACAACGAAATGCTCCCTTTCTCTCCTGCGACATGATGCTTTATTTGATTGTATTTCAATCATCTACGCAAGAACTTCTGGTGAGTAGGCTGCATAAATGGTTATCAATGTGCTGTTTTCTAGGTTATATGATGACAGAGAAGACATAAATTTCACATAAAAAAAGGTTAGCGAATCAGCTGACACGCACAAATGAACCCTTTGTTGTGAAGCGTTGATCATTTGTTATTGGATAGAAGTGATCTGTGAATTATTTTTAGGATATTCATTATTTATTTATTTTTCAATTTGTTAAGCGAAGATTTGATTAGATGGATTAGATTTGTACTGTAATAAAGACCGTTTTCCATATTCATCATAACCTGGTGGAAACATTTAATCTTAGCTTTAACATTTAATGTTAACCTTCAATTAAAATATAGGTCTGTATTATTAATTTGCATTAAATGGTATTTGACTGGGATTGTGTTATGACTTACTTTCGTTTAGTTATTCAAAGAAATTACACACATTTATATGGAATATTTAATTGTTATAATTATGATAAATTAGAGTATTTTCAGTTACACATTTAAAAACAAAACATAAATAAATTATATCAGATCAGGTAGAGGTAGGCCTACGTTTTATTTGCCCAGTTTTCAATCAAAACAGCCAGTCGACATGTTTTTTCTGTTGCTCTAGAAAGTGTAATCAACCTCAATAGAAGAAAAATAACAATATTTGTGTTATTGTATTGGTGATTTGAAATGTTGCTGAATTGTAAGCTCAGTCAACAATTTAGATTTTGGACTTCCATCCTCAATAGAAAGGAGCTGTGAGTATTGCATACATGCATACAGTTTATTCTTACACGTTTTGTTCATCGTGATAATCTTCACAATTTTGAATTTTGAAGCATAAATTCAATCATCAGAAGTAAAAAGTTAATCATAGACTATAAACGAACTACACAAAGGTCGCATGACTTAAACATCACCATTACTAAGCTTCTGACAACTTTTTCAGTCTTTGTTTAAAAATGTTTTCCCTGAAAGTTTGTTTGCAAGAGTGTGATTATAAACACAACAAGGCTTTGAAAGCGGACTGAGTAGATGAGTTTTCCTGGTTGGCTGATGACGTTTAATGTACCGGACAACCTCTGTAGTTTGTTCTGTTTTTTTGCACGAGTTCCTGTCCTGCGCACTCTGCCCTGTAGTGCTGCGGAGCTCTCCGGCATCCGGCAAAAATAGAAGCTCTGCATATCTGCTCCGGAGGGCTGCGGATCGCCGCAGTCGGAACGCAGCCGTTCCGCAGTCAGTGAAAATACACACATTGACTTTAAAGGACAAGTTCGTATTTTACACTTAAAACCCTGTTTACAGATCGTATCTGATGAAATAGAACGGTTAAAATTAAAATTTGGACAGATGCTTCTGTCCCGAGAATTTTAGTTTTTATTTCGCTTTCCCCACCCCCCACCCCCACAATGGCAGTCTATGTGCACTGGAAGATTCCTTCCTAAAAACACATTAAACTTTCGTTTACAAAGAGTGGTCAGGGGTGTTCACTGATATGATCCCAAAAAAAATCGCTGAAAAAGATGCATTCCAACTGTTTTTATCGTAGTTTTTGTCCAACTCCATTGACTTGTATTGCATGTGCTGTGTGAGGTACGGTATTACTCCGCCGTCTTCTTCTTCTGCTTCTGGGCTGGAGTGTCTATTATTCAAGCTCTCAACGGAAGAATCACGGGTGTGACGCATTTGGCAAAATAGGTCCACAAAAGCGAAATAAACCTAAAATTCTCCGCGATAGCAGCATGTGTCCCAATTTTAATCTTAACCGTTCTATTTCATCAGATACGATCTGTAAACATGGCTTTAAGTGTAAAATACCGAACCTGTCCTTAAATGGAAACCTATTGACTCCGCCGCCGTTCTGGAGCGGATCCGCAGCCGTTCCGCAGTTGGTGGAAATTAGGGGCTAGAGAGCCGCTGTCCTGCAGAGTTCAGCTCCAACACTGAAAAAAACCTCACCTGGCTATAGCCTTAGTAA